>JAMKCH010022040.1:0-37542 GCA_023653785.1 Ophioderma brevispina
GCTTTCCATCACAAATATCCCCATCTGAAAGCATTAAGATGAGAAACGTTTCTTTTGTACAAAAATTGTGAAATTGCTAATTTCCGTATAGGAGCCATACTAAATCTTGACTATGGTTTACATTGAAACATTAAGCAATTCAACATCACCTTCTCTCTTTTCATGGCATTTCTTTAGCCAAACACAAGGTAAGAAATCTATTGAGTGCAATCTGGTACGAAATTACTATAATGACACAGTATTTGGGGTGCCTCAAAATCTCCTCGTTGCCCCTTTAAGACATCCCACACCGGGATGCCCTTGGCCGATAAATTGCGCATATAATTGCTAATAGGTCATCTTTCCAAATTGAATCACCGAATTTACTTTATCTAATTCAATTGTACATAGGAAATCCTTTGGCTAAAAGGGTCACAGGTGTCAATTTGTGCGTATTTAACGGTAAATACGTGAAGTCACAAATCTGTTATTATTATCGGTTATTCTCCTGTATTTTGTAAACATGCTGGTGTTTGATACACTGACCTCATTAAAATGTGGCCCACTTTCAATTAATTTTTTGTTTGTTTCGTTGTTTGTTTTATGGTAGTTTGTGGCAGTTTAGTTTTCATCTTGTGGCCAAGAAAATTGTTTTGTTGGTTCTGTAATACAACAAACCAAGGTGTGAGATTTAATGAAATATTCCATACTATTCAAGTTTCATTTAGTTTTAAAATGATTTTTGTGTATTTTATTTGGCCAAACCCATGTAGTCTACCCCTGTCTGGCCAGTAACTTTTTTATTAAAACAGTTTAGTACCTGTTTAGTACTGTAATAATGATTGTGGTCTATGTGCCTTTCGAGGGATTGACAATCAATAAAGCCTTAACTCAAATACTGCTTTTGAGAACTGTTGATGTTTCATATTTTTCTACTAAGCAATCTATTCATTACTCACATGTAAACATCTCATAAAGCTCATATATGGGACTGTAAGCAAACATTATATAACTTTAGAAAACAAAGAACAATTTTAATTATGAACAGCAGATTAAGAAATTCTTCCATATAAGACTTAGTGCTGAGTTACGTCCTTCTGGACGGTAACTGAACTGTAATTCTGTGAGTTACATCCTTCAGTCCTGCCTATGACTGACACATTATTTCAATCCGATGTTTAAGCATGTCAATCCTTTGGAATGTTTTAAAGAAGCATCAGTATAATGGGATAGTGAGCTAAAGCTGTGCAATTCTGGCATTTGGCCATCCTATGAAAGCCTCAACGCATTGTTATGGCCAAATACAGTTTACCATCAGAGGTCGTAACTTCAAGAGTTAAGGCTTTCTGTTAGGAGGGGCCGGAATCCATGATTTTCTCCAATAATGGGGCGCCAAATTTTTTCCGGCTCGCTCCGTTCGCCGGAGACCCATCGCTTTTTTCCTGTCAGTCTAAATTCTGAAAAGCGGGGAGGGAGGGCATGACTGCGTCCACTGGCGCCACAAGCTAGGTCTACAGCGGCCCCACTCCCTGTACCATCCAATCTCAGAGATTAAGGGCTCCCTTTGTGCGTAAAAAAGGTCATTTTTATATATTCTAACAGGTGCCCGCCTCTCTAGACGGTGCCCCGGCGCCCTGTGCTCTTGCAAAAAATGGGGGGCCCGCGCCTGGGGCGCCCCTCTCAATCCGCCCCTGGATTTAGTAAAAAAAAATTGCACCATGAGATGTGGGTGAAGTGTTTTTTGCTTTATGGCCATTGGCAGTAGTCTTGAGTTTAAGGGGCGTGTTCCGATCGCTTTGAGACCCCCCTGATTTACCCGGCAGTAGTATCCATTTGATATCATATGAAAGGCTGTAGTTTTCTCATTGTCGTCCTAAAGTTGAGCCTCAAATCCATTTCATTCCAAATATAAACAACAAAAAACCACCGTTTTAGTGGTTAACCCATCCTATTAGTAAAGTATTGAATAGGGGCTGTGCAAACATGCATTATTGCTCCTACTATCAAAACCACAATTTTGTTCCCACGGTACTTGATGGTGTATGTGCAAGTGGCAGCTCTTCATCAATTAGACACAACCGACATGAATCGGAACAAGCCCCTTTAAGGCCTTCATGGTTTCAGAATCTGTCGGTGTTAACCGATTTTTTTTTTGTAAAAACTCAAATCACCAGAATGCTGAGTTACGTCCTTCTGTTTTTCAACCCTCGATTTGGTCCAATACCATTGTTCCGACAATTTTTATTGACTAAATGTTTTTGACCAAGGGTTATTTAGACAAAAGGGGTATTAGACAAAATGGGTGTTAGACCAAATTTATTACACCAAATGGTTATTCCCAATGATTAGACCAAATGATTACATGGTTGTTGTTTGTGTATATTAACTTGGGGTATTCTCCTTTCTGGCAATAGATCATTGGATTAGACCATGTGAAGATTATAACAATGTATTAGAACCTTTTAATCATACCATTGTTCATATGTAAAAGTTGTTGATGTGTGTTATACTATCACTTGATGTTTATTTTGCATTGATGTTATTGAAGATGTTAATGTTGTTTGTCGCTTGATCGGTTAGAATTTACATTGTGTAATTTCGCATGCGCTCTGTGTTAATTTTCATCGCGTATTTTGTTTAATAACCATATACCGCACATGGTTTTAATCATTTTTAGTGTTTTGATATATACATTTGATGTACCATGTATGTTCACTTGTGTTAAACAGTTTTGTAAACAGTTAACAAGTGTTGGTAGTCCCATTAACATAATGTTTTGTCCATCATTTCGTGTGCGTGTTTATTTCCTCTTCAAGTTTTAATCAAATTCTTCTGCCGACGGCTCTTTTTTAAGGGAATATGTCAAATGACATTACTGATACACATTAATGCACATTTGTCCTCTCAAATGTCAAATGACCTTTTCATACACCATTTATTCCATTTGTCTCTCCATGTCACTTTTCCAATCAGTAATGGATATCTTGTAGTTTAGAATTTTTAGATAATGGTACTTACTAGGAAAATGTGGTTCATCACCTAGTTATACAGAACACACAGTACTAGTCAAACTACAATGGCTTCATGTGTCCAATTCAGGATCGACTTAGAGAAAAAAGATGAGATTATTGTTTTTGACGATCTTAAACTAAACCCTAGACTACCTCTACTCTACTTTCACTGCCTTTTGCAATCCCTCTAGAGTTAGGACCCCACCCATGTGCCAATTTTGTGTGGAAAGGACTTTAACTTACAAGCATTTGTTTCTATGTATTGTGATATTTTGTTTTTTTGTTGTTAATTTATATCGTGTAAACCATATCACAAAATTAAGAGGTACTAGTAATCATGTGATGTTCTATGGCTGTGCATGTCGATTTCATGGACATGCGACTACTCGTGCATTACATGATGGGTTGTCCTGGGATAGAATGAAATTGACACAAGGGTAATTATGTCCATCAGATCAACTTGCAAGACATCTGTATGTCACATGGTTAGTCTCCAAATGTAAGAGAGTGAATCAAATCACTCTCTAAAAAAGGGGAAATTTATTTGAAAAAATTACTCCAACAATAGAGTAAAATTTGGCCTGGTAGGGGATTGCCCTACCGTCAATCGCTCTTCATATAAGGCCCAAAGAGCACACCCAACCGACATAGAAAAACACTGTTACGTCTATGAACTATGCACTCTTAATTTGTGTAGTGATATCCACTCTATTGGAGTAAATTTTTATCACTTTCACTCCTTTGGAGAGTAATTTTCACACTTTTACATTTAGAGAGTACTCTAACACCTTAAGCATGTGAGTTTTGTTTGTGAATAGTGCAGTAGTTGTTACTAACATTGGTTGAATGTGGTGTAATGCATGAATGTTTGTATCTAGTCTTGATATGTGTTACATAGTTCTGAATGTAGTATTGTGGCATGGGTGTTTGTCAGTCCCTTTTGATGTCATTCTGTTTTCACCATTTTTGTCATTGCATTTATTTTATAAATGCATTATACTTATTCCTATTCACAGGAGAATTTAATATGTGATGAAGCAGATCAAATTGATGAGAAGCCTTCTCAAGAAAAAGCGATGCCACAAACTGAGGCAATGGAGAAAAGGTTAGTAAGAGAAGGTGATGGTGAGGCTAAGGATGGAGGAAATATACCAACCATGTCAGTAACCAATGAAGATGTCAAAGAAGATGTATCTCTGGCCAGGTCAGAAGAGGAAGCCAAGTGCTTAAGTTGGGATATTGTGCATTCAAGTGAAGAGGACTCCGATGACTTGGGTCCTCCTTCAAGATTTGCAGCACTTGGTGATGCAGATGGTCAAGCAGGTACTACAATAAGGAGAAGACAAAGATTGACAGTGCAGAGGGAAGAGAAGGGTTTGCAACAGAAGTGTCAGGTTGGGGGTACCACAGACAACCAGGACAAAGATGCAGATAGATAAGATATCGACTATCCTGTGAACGTGGATTATCAAACTCAACATCAATGATGAGGAGAGTTCGATTCGGCTTACCCTTGCAGGATGAAGTTTTCTGCAATTGGCGAGCAAGACATGTAGACATGGTTTGGCTGGACAGGCAAGGTCGCGGAAAGAAAAGAAGAGGTGGCAGTCCAGAAAGCAGAGCACGTTCCAATAGCTAATGGTGAAATCTTTAGGTCGTCTTGGAGAATTATCACTCACTGAATTAACAATGCCTGAGCAGAAAAGCATAAGTAGCAAAGTGTGGGTCCTACATCAGGCTTGGCTTTTGGATTTGCAGATGTGCGCTTTGTCATTGGCCTCTCACCAATCAAAGCAAAACATGAGGAAAATTCAATCGCAGAAGGTAGAAAGGTGAAAGTTGTTACACGAAGAGTAAGTTTTAGTCAAGCCGGAGGACCAATCGCAAGATAGTTCCGAGAAGTCAGGAAATGTCCCACATAAGGACCGCACAAGGAATTTCTTGGGAGGAGGAATGTAGATCACAGTAAGATGGGTCAGATGATGAATGAAATAGGGGGGTATTGGAGATGGGCCGGACTCGGGGCCACCAGGAGCCCATTTTTCACCACGAAGAACCAGTCGATGTACTGAACCCAAGACGGGTATTATTAAAACAAATTGTCTCAGAAACATTTGTGCCCCAAAAGCCCAAGTGCTCTGTTTTTCAGTCACAAGCATGGTGTTGTGAGCAAGTAAGTAAACATTGATGTCATTTATTGCAGTGCAGTGATGTAGTTGAGGGTATACACTTTAACACGGCATTATTGATCTTATAGTATTAGAAAAAAAAATTATAGTACCTTTTTTGGCAGAATGCATGTATACATGAAACAATAGTAATTAGGCTATATTTGCATAAAGGTAAAAAATGTAACTATGCTATATACACATGTAGTTTAGGTGTAAATCAAGATCAAGTCCCTTGGTCTATGGTTTTGTGTTTTTTGTGGGCCGAAGCATCTAGTCTGGCAGGACCATGAAGCAAGAGTTGTGTGCGTTTGTGTATGTGTGGATGTGTGTGTCATTAAATTGTAAGTTTTTAAAGGACCTGAATGATAAGTTGAAGTTCAATTGGATCTAAACTTCTGTCATAGGCGCACCATGGGATCCCTCATATGTTGATGAGGTCAAGGTCATGTGGACAAGGTCAAAGATCATGGAGCGGCCACGCCTTAATTCTTTGAAGTAGTGAGCGTTAAAAGCCGAGAACCGCGAACTTCTAGGTAATTTTTGGCAATAAAGGCGTATACGCACAAAATATTTTACCTCTACACAACACTGGTTAATTTGTACCATCAAAATCCCAATACAGTTTTCAATTCCACAGTTCAGATATTTTCTGAGCGTCATTTTGCAGAAAATGGTAGTTAGTGGCTGATATTCTCAAAGGGAGTCTAACTTAGAACCGGGTTTAAACCACAGTTTAGTCTCACATGAGTGACCTTTTCCTTTCAAAATACTCTAAAAATGTGTTTGTAACGGGTGAGAAAAACCCTCATGGACGAGCCAGACCAAGAAAAGCCCATTCCATGAAGCAATTTCTCTTTATCACCTGTTACATTTAACTCTCACAGTATTTTGAAAGAAAAAAAAAAGGTCCACTCATGTAGGACTAAAACCCTGGTTTAAACATGGGTCAAAGTTAGACTCCCTTTCAGAATACCAGCACAATAAGAACAAGACACATACAAAAGGCAAGTTGATGCTGTATTGCTCAAATCAAATATTAGGCCGACGAAAAAAAAAAAACGTTTACGGGCCCGACCCGACGCTGATTTGTCGTTTGCAAAAATTTTTTTTTTTTTTTTTTTTTTTTTTTAGTTTTTTCCAAAATCATGTAAATCAGCCTGTTTTAGTCAAAATTAGGCAATTTTGGCTAATTTTAAGAAAATTTGCTTTAAACACAAAAAAATTTTCCATTTTTTCTCAAGATTTTCAGAGTTTTGGGCTATTTTAGGACAATTTTGACCTCCAGGGCAAAAACACAACGCCCGACGACCCTATTGGAAAGGTCCCTGCCAGTTAAACAGGTGTTCTTTTTGTCTCCTTAGGGACAAGGACTCATTTAGCTTGGTCATATGACATAAGCTATAAGCATTTTTTTCCTTTGTGAGGATTTCACATTATTGAGTATTGCCACCAATGTCAATATGATTATAGATATCTTTGATATGTCACAGAGCTGAGGTGCTTGAGTTTCTGAGACAAAAGTTCTCTGGGCCAACCCTTTTCAAAATTGGCCGATTTTGTATTGGTTATAAAATAAAAGTTGGTGATTTGGCGAGGGCTTCGTAATAACTCTAGATCATTGAAAAGCCCATCCAAAAAAAAATGCCACTGAATCTAAGACTAGGCTTGTTTGGATCATTCAAATGCAGTATTCATGCAGAATCCAAATACGGTCATTGAAATATGAATATTTTGACATGTTACACAAAATTTAAATATTTGAATTTTAACGCTCTGAGCGACGATTAGTCGTATTTGAGGCCCAAGCAATGGGATTGAAACCGGGATTGGGTGGGGGATGGCCATTACCACTTCTGGAACAAAGTCTTGGATAATTTGGGTGGGAGGTGGTGTTAGGGGCAATGCCCTCCAACTTTTGGAACCAATCTTGTAAATATGGTGTGTTGTAATTTTTAATAATCCCAGCAACTGAGGTGGCAGAAAAAGAAGAGAAAACAATTTGGCCCCTCCGATTTGGAAAAAGTTCTTGCTGCCCAATAGCCCTCCTGAAGGGTTGAGGGCTAGATAGTCATAATTGCAGGTAGATCTTAATAAGAATGTGCAGTGGATGCAAATTAGTGCATTCATGGTTGCAAAGAATGATCGTAGAAGAGCATTATATTAACTATTTCCAATTATATCAAATTAATGTGAAAGAGCTGAAGTAGTGTAAAACATTATGACTACCGTTCATAGACCAAATGATTCCTATTGCTGCCATCGTTTGCAGTTCGAGGTGCTATTGAGTGAAACCCCCTTGGGGTGGTGCAATATTTGTTAACACTAGAGGGTCACATATTTCAAAGTGAGTCAAAGTGTTATAGTCATTTCCTTGTTGCCCCAATCTGGAGGACAAACTGGGAATTTAGCTGAATTTTGCCATTACTGGAATGGATGCCTTGGAATGGTAATGCTTAAATAGTTTACTTCATTACCAGGAAAATTAATCAATGATCTTCTAGTTCCCACTTGTGATAATGATTTGTTAATGTAGCGGTCAGTTCACAGTCGGCAAATGCAGAGTAGTAATTAAGAGTGACTAGGCAAGGAGATTTTTTAGGATACAAAATTCTCTCAAATTGACAGAATCGATTGTTTGTCCCTAGACTACCTATCAAGAACGTTCCGAACGTTTATTGTACAAACAATACTAAAAGAAAGAGGCAAAACTTGTTTTAGACTTGCCTAACTATTCGTTAATTTTCCCTATAAAAAACCGTGCTTTGCTTTCTGTCGTGCACGACAGAACAGAAAGTACTAAATCATCACTTTTACATAAAGACGGCGGAATCGGCTGATGCACTTCGGGTGTGATCTAATACATTGGACAAGCATTCCAAATATGCAAAAAACAGGGTGTCGCAAAAAAACAACATTGGGGGGGATTCATTCTGGGAAATCTCTCAGTCTTTTGAAAAAAACAATGGCAACATGTGATGACCACAGAAGCTGCATCCCTCAAAATGATGAGGTGAGACATTTAGTGACATCTTGAGGTGTGAGACACGATGATGTCACAAAATGCTTGTATTTAGTGAGTATATTGAGTTGTGAGATACCTATGTGATGTCACAAATGGTTTGTGAGTGAGCATTTGTGATGTGATCAAGCCAAATGAGTGATCATTTAGTGGACATTTGATTTGTAAACATTGATGTCACAAAATGCTTTGACTATTTGGTGACATCTTGAATTTGAGAAGTATGATGTCACCAAAATGCTGTGACGTGACATTTTAGTGTCATCTGAGTGTGAGACACAATGTCACTAAATGCTTGTGAGTGAGGAGCATTTAGTGACATCTTGAGTTGTGAGATCATGAGGATTTGGCATACATGCTATGTGACTGAGCATTTAGTATTTTGACATCTTGAATGGATGAAACATAAGGATGTCACAAATGCTAGTGACCTCTTCAGTGACATCTTGAATGTGAGACACGTGATGTCATAACATGCTGGTGTGAGCATTGAGTGACATCCGAGTTGTCACGACATGATCGATGTCAAAAAATGCTGGTGGGTGAGCATGATATGTGCATGATCTTTCACTTTTCAACATTGTTGCGAGTTTTGGAAGCATGGTTGCCTGATTCAAATTGGGACTGCATGAAGACCTGGTATTGTAGTTTGCGCATCCTAAATATGGAAGCAAAATAAATTGTATCTTTCTTTATTAAGAATTAATTTACTCAAATTTTATGGCCTTTCTGTACGTGATATCCAGGCTTTGGAGTGGGGCATGCAAGGATGTAGCTCCCCAATATGGGGCCATGCAAGAAGGTAGAATGTAGATCACCAATAATGGGGCCCTGCAAGACATGTAGCTCCCCAATATGGGGCCATGCAAGAATGTAGCCTCCCCAAATATGGGGCAATCAAAGAAAGAATGTAGCTCCCCAATATGGGGCTATGCAAGAAGTAGCCCCCAAATATGGGGCCATGCAAGAATGTGCTCCCCAAATATTGGCGGCCAGTGCAAGAAGTAGCTCACCAATATGGGGCATGCAAGAATGTAGCTCCAATATCCAAAGGTGAACGTCTGAAAAGCTTATTTTCTAAGTCATGTGCATACATAGACAACATAATAAGGGATTTGCCATGGTTAGCATGTTAAGTAAAAGGGTATGAAAGGTTAAGTGGTCAAGGCTTTTTTTGTTTTAGGGGCAGCCCAGTTTGTGTCGAAGGCGGTGTCCCTATGCCCTAACCTAAAAAAATGGGGGCCATTTTTTTTTCCCCCATAGGAATATTTCAATTAAAATCCTCGCTTATCAAGACTACTCTAAAAAACATAACAACACAGAAGAAAAAATAGAAAAATATATATTATTTAGGCCTATTTATAAAAAAAATAGGGGCAAAAACAATGATTTTCACATGAGTGCTAATTTTTCCCATAAAAATAGACGGCCATTTTGTTTTTTAATTTCTCCAGCTAATACATACACTAAAATTTGAACTAGCAGCTGTTTCAACGTTAGAGGATTGGATCAATGAAATCGTGTTAGCAAAAAATGGGTGGTAGAGCAATTTAAACTATTACCTAAGCATGTTTTCAGAGCAATATTATTTACCATCATTTGTATAGGGAAATAAGTTACCAATCAAAGTACATAATAGCATATAATGGGTATGAATCATTATAAAAATTTAAATTAGATATTTGTTGTGATAGGACACATAAGCCACTATATGAGTAGTCACCATAGGTCAAAGGTCACCTTATGTGGACAAATTACTCTTATCATGGGATATGCCCGTTGGGGTCAAGGGGTCGACAGGACCCAATGACGATTCTCCACAACGTGCGGGAATTTCTTCGCACACATGTGAGAAAATCAGGGTATAACAAGCTTGACAATTAGCCAGAAAACACCAGCATATATCATTGATTTTAGTGTCCATATGGACCCCCTGACCACGTAGGGTGTTAATATCAGATTGATAATCACCATCAGTTGGTCCACGCCTCTTTGTTAATTCTTAGGGCTGGATTCCTGCAAATCCTTGCTTTATGGCTTCCAGGAAAGAGAATTGGCCAAGGTTCAGCGAGTTCCAAATGCTAGATGCCCGTCTTGTCCTTAAATCCAGCGAAGAGTACATATCACACCAGCTCTATACCAATGAATTGGCTTCCAATTGTAACAGAGGGAAGTTTTTAAGATTCTAATTCTACTATAAGCCATCCACAGCAAGTCACCTGCCTATATCTCTTAGCTCATCCGGCTGTAGTCACCACCGAAGAACCTTGAGATTCATCTTTTGCTCCCAGTTGAGTAAATCTGCCAACCTCATCACAAAGTTCTATGGTGATAGAACTTTTCGCTTACGACAAAGCCCCAGCAGCATATTTATGGAATAAAACTCCCTAACAGTATCCGATTAGCTCAGTCAGCCAAACTATTTTCAAGTCACGTCTGAAGACATTCCTATTTACCCAGCAACATTTTGGCTCCTGATATGTATCCTTGTTTCTGATGCAGTCACAAGCCCATGATCACTAATTTAATCTTGGATATTTCGTTAAACCTTTCTTTTAGTATTCCTACCTTCATCCAAATTCGGTTGCCTAGGATAGTGTTTAATCAGTTAGGGTAGGGTTTTAGTTGAGGCATATGAATCCAGGAAAGATCAAGACTTAACCGAGTCCTGTGGGGGTACAACACACAGATACTCCAGCTGACCGATTAGGTGTATCCCATTGTATTTAGTAGGGAGGGAATGGGGTATGTCCTTTCTCTTCTATCTGTTGGTACAATATACATATACGTTTGGATTTCTACTTAAATTTTAAGTTATTCTGAAAATGTGTGTATAATTGATTGTATTAAATTGTTGTGTTAACATAGAATTTTACTTATTTTTGTATTTGGTCGTATTAATATTTTTTATATTGCTCCTTCTATTTAAAGCGCCTAGAGGCTCTGCTTAGCGATATATCACGACTGTATTATATTATTATTATTATTATATTTTAATGTGTTTCACCTCTGTGATTGATCACAACTAACAGGAAAACTTTACAGGTCACTTCCATGCATAATATTCTGCCAGTCAACCATGGACAACGATGTATTAGAGCTTGAAGTACTAAATACTTAGTGCCGCAATGTGGGAGCTACTCTGGAGTTACCACCGCCATAGCCAGCATGAAATGCAATGATCAAAGGTCACCCCTTGTGGACTCCAGAGGCAACTCTCAGATTGCTGATGGGTCTAAGGCCTCTAAAGCTGTTCACAGTTAACTTCCCGATATAGAATGGACACGGGCATGCTTATTTTTGCCCAATATTAACAATAATAAAACGAGGGAGATGTTGGGGTGCTGTTTCGAACCTTACCAAGGAAAGAAATATATTAGAACTGGGCACTACTATGTGTTAACAACGTCACATTCATCAGAGCATTGAACAAGGTTAGGTATGGTCATGGGGACCACCCGACGGCAGCCCACATTAGATCATCAAAATCGGCATTGTGGTCTTGAAGTCGGTATTGCTCTACCATTTTGACTCATTTGAGGTTTTACCCAAAATTGAAAGAGGATTATCTGCTGTCGTGTGTAGAGTTTTGTTAGAAAGTTGGAGGACGAAAGGAAAGTTAATGAAAGTGTAGTGTATTAATGTGATGGATGATAGTGGTATGCAATCTTGGTCAAATATATTGACCCATTTATTGGCGCTGGAAATCTAGTCCATATTATGTGACAATTACTTCAATTATGCCATCACATCTAAGGTTACATCATTTCTAGTTCGAAAAGATTGGGATTATATGCCCGAATTAAATAAAGCTTTTTATTTAATTAGTATAACATAGTCAGGGCATTAACAGGTCAGGTTTTCTTGTCGAGGCCTCTTACTAGTATCCTGGTAACCATCTCATGTCCCCAGGGCTGGTTGTCAGCGGCTAAACCCTCACCCACCATCAGGTTTCTAAAAATTGATGAGTAGGGTAGCGGTTACCGGGGTAGTTAGAAACTAAAAAAGGAAGATCGAACTATCAAGGGCATCGGCTTAGGGGAGCCTCCAGCACATGTGGACTAACTAGATGGGAACAAGAAACTTCAACAGCTAAATCCAGGGGATCTGATGGACTGTCTGAGTCAGGAATCCAAGCTCAGGTACACAGTGTTTGAAGGTCTCATTATTATGAAAAAAACAGAATACAACAGAATAATAGCAACGGCACACACTTTGACAACTAATTTGGGTTATAATAACACTGACTGCATACTGTAAAGTTATGAAATTTCATTGTGCGCAAACATGATTTTCTTTAAAAAATAGTACACATATCTTTCTTATGGAGAAGTGGGGCATGTAGGCGTCTATAACAATCAAATTCCTGACTATATGGCAAGATTTCCTGCAATCAATTTTTCTGATTTACAGAGGGTAAATAGCTCTTGCAATGTCCCTACTTATATCAGTTGTCAAAAAATATGCAAAAATTAAAAATATTGTTAAAAATAAAAGAGACAATTTGCATGGGGACAACAGCTGTGAGGACAGCAGTTGGAGCCTCAGAGTTCTAGACTACTCCATAGTACATGGTGGAAGAGTGTGAGAACTCCAAATGCAGAAGTTTAATACATTTGAAAATATTACAATGAAACATGAAAATTGCTGTTTCAGAAAACACTGAAAATGGCAAACTTATACCTGGGAATGGCTACATGCTTAAAAGGCATATTTATCATAAAGAAAGCGAGTTTGTAATTAGAATTGGATATCCACTTGTAATTTAACAGCGGAGATGGAAAACGCCAAATTTCTGTCCATCCATTGAGAAAAGTGCCAACCTCACTAAAATGACCTCACTTGACTGTCCTGAACCAAATGAAACAAACTAATGGATTGAGCATATAGACACTACTATGGTGCAATTTCCCAGCTTATTCATTGATTTGGACGTTTAACAGCAGCCGTTGATATTATGGGATCCCCGATATTCCTTCTTTTGCAAATACATAGGAAGTTCGAGCTTGCCATTCCATGGTTTTAGATTACTAGCCAATACCAATGCAAATGCCTAAAAATCTCAAAATTTGGAAAAAATTGAAGAATTCTTCAAAAAATGTTGCTGGGCTTTATTGGGGGTGCAATTGAGTGCTGTGGCGGCATTTCCAAAGCAAGCAAAATTCCATTGTTAAATCCCTTTAAAACAACCGTTGCAATTGTCCAGAATTTACACGAAAATCCATAAAATAATGGTCCAATGTATGTTTTAGAATATTTAAAGTACGTTTTTTGGGTAGTCATGTTTCCCATTACTTTTCTTCTTGCAATTGCTATGAATTTGTGCTTCCATCCAGCGTAAGTAAATCATGGTTCTTGTACAGTGGACATATATGGAATATGGGACATCTTGGCTCTAACAGTAACCAGACCATGAACCCTTGGTTTATCTTACCAGTGAATAGATCTAAACAACTGGGTTACTCTTTAATTGGTTAAATTTTATTATAAGCATGGTATGCGTCCTTCCCTTCACAGGTTTGGTGGGATTTTGCAGGACATCCTTAAAGGCCGACTCGGGATTCCTGATGAGGGCGCCTCACTTTCAAACAAATCGTGGTTTGATTAGACATAAATGCTTTGTCCACAATACTAGCAGGGTGAGAAACAACTAAGCTCAAATAAGTCCTTTCAATATGGAAATCGCAAATTTGTTATCAAATTCTGGATCCGGAAGTCTTTGTTATACACGGTAGTCCTATGGCACTTTATACTGTGCATAAAGTTTACTGCATGAAACGAACATCGGTTTCTCAATGTGGATTAAGCATTTTAGGTGACTATCTTTAGTTATAGTGATTATTTTTAATGAATACACAAATCAAAAATATATTTCATATCTCTGAGTCAGCCTGTAAACAGGTCTCAACTCCTATAATGTTCCTACTCCTATTCCTGGTGGATCCATTTTAACCACTGGAACTTTTCTTTCACCCTGAATCATGATTGCAGGCTATTGTGTAACAACTGAAGGAGTTGATAAGAACGATGAAGTGGGAGGACAACAAAGCATCGTTCTCAGCCAAGATGCATCATGGAAGTCAAAAGCAAAGATGGATCAAATTTGAAGAGAACCTTTGAGGAAGAGCATAGATGGAGCAAACGCATGTATGCTCTCTCACATTATCAGAGTTTGCCTGTCAACTACGAGAACCCGGAAAACAGGTAAAGAATCATGAATTATCACAAAGGCAAAGTATGGGACTTAAAATATCACTGCCATTTCCAAAGCATTTCCTTAAACACTTCTTGACCCATGCTAGGCAATTTCCTGGGGCCTCTAACACCAGGATTTTAGTGGTAAAGATGGCCTGTGGGGACATGCAGACAGCAAAATTTGTGGGAGATGATATCAGGTTACAGTTTCATTGAAAACAGCTAGAATATTCTAGAAAATCAAAGGGGCTGGTTCTGGCCAGAATTCCTGTGTTCCTAGCTGTTAGCATGATTCGACCAGCTTCATTGTGCTAAAAACTGAAACCACTGAAGTGAATCTTGGCTACTTCTCGGCCAGGTTCCCAGGGAATAAATGTTAAGAAGTTACTCATCATAAGATTGCCTACAGAGTGCAGTTAGGTTAATTATCACAACAAAGATAACAATGACATCCTTTTTGACCTTCACCAGATCAGTATGAAACATTATTAACTTTGACCTTATGTAAATTGATTTCCACTTTACAGGACATTTCCAATCACTGTATTTGTGGGTCAGGTTGAGCTGTTAGACGGTCTTGTTTTTGGAAGGAGGGCAGTCACATTTTTTATGTGACAAATTTGGGTATTACTTAGAATATAACTTTATCTCTGCCTACAGTAGTGACGATTGGCTGTGATGAATGGTTTTTGATTAGCACTGTGGCCCGTTTTCATGGTGAATGCACAGGTAGTCGTAACAAAAAGTGGCAGTGTGTAATAATTAAATAATAATAATAGATTAATATAGCGCCAATGCAGGGGATCTCTAGGCGCTTCTCCAAATTTCAGAGAAAAAATAACTCTACAATGGAAACAATTACTATCATTAAAAAACAACCATGAAATCATACATAACCTGAAATACGTAAAAATTATCGTAATTACTATTGAAAGACTCTGGGGACATAGAGAGATATCAATTGTTTTATCATGTCAATAAAAACTGAAAAGAGATGACATTTCTAATTGTGCTATAAAAAATTGTGACCTTATCATTTTGGAATTCACCTTGACAAGAACCCATAAAACAGTCTAAAAGTACAAAACCTTTTAGAAACAATTGAAATTCAAAATTATGGCAGAGAGAAATGATTCCTAACGGGGCATCAGTCTTGTGTGTTGTGGGCGCCGTGTCTTTGTTAGATGATGTTTTGTTATGATATTGTCATTGGACTGTAGTATTTAGGCTCAGGGTATGATTCCTCACGCGTCAGTTGGCATTTGATAATGTCCTCAAGAATCATTGGTGTGGAATTGTATTTTGGATGGATGATAGTGAAATAAGGAGTAATATTGATCAAATACACAATATGTTGTACAAATTGTTGGTTAAAAAACTGTCGGAATGTGAAAAGCACATGACAGACAGGTTAAAATACATACAATGTGAGATTGTGACAGGAAATGCGTCCCAGGAGAGAAGTTACTAACACTAGCACTCTCAGCAAGATTTCAGCATAATGACGAGATATGACTGAACATAGTTTAAAAATCCACTGAGCAAATGAAAAGTGTGACACAGAGTAGGAGTAACTCTCAAGTTAATACCATACACATGCAAAAGCAAGATGAAAAGATGGTTTGAAAGTTTAGATTGAAAATGTAACACAGAAAGTGATTCGCGAATAGTGATAGGAAGCTGGTTCCATAGTTTGGGAAGCGGTCAAACCGGGAAAACGCCCTTTTTGCGCTGACGGTAATATTTAAGCGATGAAATGATTAGGACCAGGGCGGGCAGGTTGCCACCCAGAGTGCTGTTGATCCGGGTAAGGAAAAGCTTGAAAGGAATCACGCAATATCAGCCCTTTTTTGCCTGCTCACTCGTGCAATTAAAGTTTACTTTCATTTCGAAAGTGTGGCACTTCACATTATTATGTCGCCTGCCTTAAGGCGGAAGACACATCGGCCGCGTATTACAAAAGCGAGGTAAACTTTACCCAGTGTTAATTTTTAACCCTGCGTGTGCAATATCCCACAGAGTGGTAACAGGAATTTAACACTGGGATCGTGGGTGGGTTAAACCCTGTTTTAACCGTGGGTTAAAGTTACCCGCTTTTGTGAATACCGGCCCTTAGGATCACTTTGTCACTGTGTGATGTCTGTTGTGTGATGTCTGATTGTTGTTGAAAAGGGTTAACATTTGCATGTACATCATCAACATACTTTGATGGGATTATAAACCACACTTGGCATCCCCCATGGTCTCAAATGTCACATACCGAGGTTAAAGGTCATACCAAGGTTCAAGGTCACATACCAGGAGTCAAAGGTCAAAATACCAGGGTCAAATGGTCACATACCAAGGTCAAAGGTCACATTACCAAGGTCAAAGGTCATGTGAGGTCCCAATGTGAGATAGGCTAAAAATGTAAAATTGACTTCAATTGAAAAGTTGTGAAGTTCAATTGGAACCAAAACTTGAGTCTAGGTGTCAACATGGGACCCTCATTTGTTCATAGGTCAAAGGTCACATATCAGTCCAAAGGTCTGTGAGGTTCAAGTTTGTCGATTAGGCTGAAAAGGTAAAATTGAACTCATTTTGAAAAGTTTGTAGTTCAATTGGAACAAAATTGAGTCATTAGTGAAAAATGGATCCCTCATTGTATGAGGTCAAATTCACATATCAAGGTCAAAGAGCATGTGAGGGCCTTCATTCAAAAACCGTCGATGGCAAGCGACGAACAATGCGCTCCGAGGATCCAATTATTTCTATTTTGAAGGCTGCTGCAAGCAAAGCAGGGTTAAAATTGTTAGCAACAAGTAACAGCATTGCTCCCTCTCAGTACTGGTGATATTGGTCAGATACAAACATTGTTACATTTTCATATGCAGGCTAGTCTTGTGGTGTAAATGCAGACTTCTTGCACGGTATATTCTGTCATCTTGTGGAAGGACTTGTGAAAATGGGATATTGATAGAACCAGAGCACCAAGGAGCTGTACTCAGAATGCTTCAACTCCATGAGATCAGGCAACAGGTGAGTCCAGAGGGTGTTTTGGAATCAATCCCAGAATGCATTGCACAAAAAATTCCAAAGTTATCAGTGTTTTTAATATTAGCTCCATTGTGTGATTAAAAATATTCTTTTTTGAGAAAATGATTTCTCTGGGGGAAAAAGTACTTGGTTTATTATTGGTGGATTTGCCATTGTGTATATTGAGTGCAGACCAGATGTTATTAAACTAGATTGATGTTGCAAGTAAAGAAGTAGAATTCCCAAAAAAGGCTAAATTTAGAAATTGAGTTAAGTTGTAGGTATTGAATCCAAAAACAGAGTTGCAAATTTGGGGGTTCCCATGATGTTATTTATGTAAGATGGAGCAATACAGATGATGTCATTTGGATGTGAGACCCCATTGGTCAGCTACGTTTGCCAAGGTTGATTTTGATGGTGATGATGATTGCTTTTTTGTAATGATTATTATTAGAGATAGGGAGTAGAGGAATCTGTGTGTGAAAATACCAAATAAGTAAGATTAGATTGTAAGCAGTAGGAACAGGAGCTTTTACAGTTATAGTTTATCTAGTTTTGATCTGCGCAAAAAGTGGCAGACTTGTACAGTACATAGTGCCAGGATTATTTGCATTTTTAAATTCCATGTGAGCGAACTTAAGTATTGTGTGTCTGTTTTGAAGCCAAACGTGCTGGGAATCAAAATAGGATTCCAAATGTGGTGATTATATCTTGGACTGATATTACTGTGGAATATTAGTGTCGGCGAGGGATTATTCAAACCTTGAATGCTGGATGGCTAAACGTTATCTTCAGGACTGAGAAGTTCCAATGGAATACTACCTGTGGATTTATATTTGCATACTTCATTTGAAGTATTAGCTTGTGAGGAAATATATCCATTCGTTGAACTCGACCAAAGATTCTTTTAACTCGGACATTATATGTTTTTGGACATAACAAATTCTGAACCCAATCTGATTAAAATCATTAAAATCATTGTTATTAAATAAAAATTCAGATCACTTGTGCACAAGGCTCATTTGTTGTGTTTTAAAGGGTCTTTTGACTTTGAAATCTACAAGACAATAAACACAAGCACCTGTGGGTAAAATGGAGTGTTAAAGTCAAGAGTTTTAGGTGTTAGGAATTGGATTTTTGTGAGATCACATGAACCTTATTGAGGTGGAAATTTCCCAACAACTGGGTCATTTGAGATTGACTCCAATACACCTTCTCAGGTAGTCCAAACTTATCAAATGCGAGGGGGTCCATTATTTATGCCAGTGGGAATAGAGGAGTGGGGGGGGGGAATATAACAAATAGTTGTTATGAGCAATGTAGTGGTCAGGGGAATCTGAAAATTCAACGAGGGAGAGGTGGACATTATACAATTGGGTTGAACACCCGGAAGGAAGGAAAATTGCAAAATTTGAACGGGAAGCAAAGCGTGGGGAGACATGGGCACCCAAAACTTTTAACTGAAAAAAAGTTGAAACCTCCTCCCTCCTCCCAGCTAATGACTGGTCCTAAGTGAGTTGACTTGTGACTTATTGCTTTCTTGGTTGCAGGCTTCATGTCATTATTCATTCTGCTTTGTGATGTCCTTGAGGAAAATCTCAGTCCAAAATTTCAGTAGATTCTAATCCTGAATTTGGTGTTGTTACGAGCAGTTAGGCCTACTTAGGTGTGCGTGACGAATGTCCCAAGCCCCACTGTGCTGTAATTACTGTCTCGTTTCAGGCAGAAAGAAACAGAAAAAAAATAAATGGAATTCTCTGGAAGATGCACTCAAGTCCTCCCATCACCCTAGGTACACGAACAATAATATGGCTAACAGCAGATAATACAAAAATATCAGCTTGTTTGAGGTTAAGTTGGGGAGTGGGGAGCTAGGACAATGCTGTGGATTACAAAAGTGATGTAGGCACATTATACAAATGGTAACATTGTCTCAATTCATTTGAAAATGTCACAAGCTCAAAATAAATTACAATTATTTTTACAACCGAGAAAGTCATTAAGTGTAAACAAAAAATGTTGAATTAACACTTTACATGCACCCTGTGATTTTTGGCCCCCACAACACCATGTGTTATGTGGGCTTATGTTATTTTTTTTTTTTTTTTTTTTGTAAAAGAATTAAACCACTGTACAAACTAAACCGATTACTCAATGAACTTCTAATGTGATAGAACATGATGAGGTCATGTGCTGTATACTTTTGGACAGGTTATGAATATTAATGAGCTCATTTGCATATTTGGGGAAAAAAGCTTTAATCCACTCTACAGACTAAACCGATTACTTGTGAAATACTGCGTGAAAGCTGTGACATCCGGGTGTTTCCATAAGATGACACCCTTTTCTGCCATACTTTTCTGACACCCTATGAATTCGGAAACCTTAACGGACCTTAACGAAATAAACCACACGGTTTATGTGGTTTATTCCGTTAAGGTTTCCGAATTCATAGGGTGTCAGAAAAGGGTGTCACCTTATGGAAACACCCGTGACATCCCTACACACTTCTGGTCAAGCAATTAACTATATCTGGGTCATCTCTTTGTCAGGAAGCAATCCCAGCACCACCACCAGCAGTGGAGAAGTTTACACGGACGAGTGTCGGCCATTAGACGGTTAACGTTTATAATCTGAAAGCTTCTCCCACACCCGAACAGCCCCGATAACACGTAACACACAATTCGTCTGATGAGAGTAAACCACCGCGTGGCCATGCAGCATATCACCTGTTCTAACACTTCAATATAATGTGAGTAACCATCCATGCATCCTGCAGTAAATTAACCTAACCCATCTGACACCTTTTTTCTGACACCTTATGATCATAAACCCTTCATGGTATGAAGCAAGCATGTTTATTCTTTTAAGGTTTCGAAGGTCATGATAAAAAAGTGTGTCAGATGGGTCCAGGTTTACCAAAACTGTAAAACTCCCTGGATTTGGGCATCACTAAATCGGTTTGATTCTGAATTGGAGATTGGATTGCTGTTAAACTCTGTTTGAGATGCTGATGTGCTCTCAATAATGAATGCACAGGTCCTGTAAAAATGGAGTGAAAGATTAAAGCATAATGGCACCCATTTTTTGAAGAGCGCCCCCAATTTTCAAAATTGATATTTTGCACAATAGTGGAATTGTCTAGGAAAACTATACCTGCGAACGAAATGCTAAAAATGCGTATTATCACAAAATAAGCGATTTGTATTAAAATTTGGATCCCAATTGGACTTAACGGCAAGAGCGAAATGCGACTTTATGTCCGTCCATGATGAAATGTTCCACCCCTACGAGAAAATAACCTCTAACTTGACTTGCCTGAACAATTAAAACACTATGGAATGAGCGTAGACCGTACATGGCCGCTATTTCCCGGCTATTCACATTGGAAGGCCATTTCCAACAGCCGTGAATTATTATCGGGATCCCGAATATTATTCTAGTACAAAATTCCTTCGTTTGTTACAGACTTTTTGACTAACCATTCACAGTATAGTTTACTATTCCTTTCCAATGCAACCGTGTCAAAAATCTGATCTCCAAATTTTTGAAAATTGGGGGCGCTCTTCAAAAAATGTGCTACTATTGCTTTTAAGAGATAAGTTCTAGGGAAGATGGATGTGTGAAAGCAGGGGGACCATCCCATACTATACAGCTGTCTCAGAAAATTATACAATAAGATATTGATATTTGTCAGAAAACTGAAGTCCTCCTAAGCGAATCTAAACTGATTCTTTTTTTCAGGAATAGTCCAGGTTTCATGGATTTTTTGTGCAATCCTTTGAGAAAGTATGAAGTTGAGAAACCTTTGGTGTGAAAGTACTACAGTCTCCGTTATAAGGTTGAAATAAATTTCGCCGAGGTTCCCTAAAGCCTATTCGATTTCCACACCGAAACATAGATATCAATCTCTCAATTCCGGTACATCCCTATTTGGTGTACACCTCCCCTGCAAAAAAAGACTATTTACGACTGCAATAGGAAGTAATTATCTGATTAAGTTTATTTTACATTATGTTCCCAATGCTTTTCATGCTCATTTACTTCTAATACCAGTGTAATAAACTGTTTACTTTATTTGCTTCTAACTTGTACAGCACTTTTTGTGATACTGGCAGGTTATGCTTCCGTATGGGACATTTTGCAATGCATTAATGTACTGGTTTGCATTTTTGTCACTAGTGTGGTATTGAATTGTGTGAATTCAGCGAAATCTCTGTTTGTTGAAGTGCTTTTAATATACATCTCATTTCAAAATGCCATCCCTCCACCCTGTACCAATGTCAAATCATGGAAACGTGTTCTCCCACGAAGAACCCCAGCAAAATGGGAGGGATGCATGGGTTAGTAATAGCCCCATTATTTCATGTTATCCTAACTGCACAAGTAGTGGACTTACGGGATTAACAGCTATAATGCGAGATCGAAAAATGGTGGAAATACAATTTTTGTTATTAACTCATAACAGGGATAAGTGTTTAATTCCATATAACTGGCCTTAATGTAGAAACAACCACCACAATAGTGAAAAGTTTTGAGGAAATTTGTCATGTGGCCGTCTCTCCCTCCCTCAAATGACATACGCGATGGGCGTCTCAAAATCTACACTACACTCTGATTGTGGTTCAACACCAGCCACAGAATAAACAAGATAACAAGTTTGTGTGTGAGTCAGGAACTGCATTGACATGGTTGCTCAATATCACGATAAAATTTGGGGATATTCACCGTGAAAGGCCTTTTTGATTTCAAGTCGGAATTTTATACGCAACGTATATGAAATTTCCGAATCGGACAATTAAAGTACTGTGTTGTCTCATACGCGGATTTCAAACCAATCAAAACCAACCAACTTGCAGGTTTGTTCGCATATCCATGCCAGTAACAAAATAAACAAAATATGAATTTTTGATGCTTTTTTAGATGTTTCGGATTAGCAAAAAGATCGCGGCTCATCCCTTTAAAGGTGTATTTTGTGATCCTAGCACCTCATATTTTGTTTTGGTCACTTAATATGCAAAGAAAGGTTTTTTCCAACAGCTGATGATGCACTTGATGTGTTGTAATTTCTGTCCGTTTATACGGACAGAAATACAAATTACGAATAGATTTGCATCGTAAGATTAGGCCACATACTATACTTAGGCCAGTACGTTCAGATGATATAAAAAATCTTATTTTTTTTTAGGTAAGTCGGTGGGATGAGCTGTGGACACGAAATGCCCCCTTGAAAAGGCAACAGGTGCTTCAACATATTTTGACCGAGATTGTCGGTCAATAATCAGAGTCTTGAGTCTAGTTTAATGTGAATATTCTCACATTGTTTCATCTTCCAGTCCCATAGATTGATGAGTTTTTCATTTCAATGCCAGAGAACCATGGCGACATCAGTCAAAATAACAACAACTCAACTCTCAAATACACAACATCCACCAACCACTCACCACGTGAGGGCATCATGCGTAACTTCCAGACGATGCAGAGGGCTTCACATGGTTTGGTTGCTGATGGAAGACTCCTCAGAGTCCAGTGGCTTCCTTGTTACGTCTGAAGGATCCACATGTTTTTGATAACTTCTTGATGCCAACCGATAGCACGAGGTTCATTTGCTTCCTTGTGTGACCAAGATTACAGTAACATGGACTATCATGAGTGGGACTGCAATGTCCACGCTGTTCTCAGATGATGTGAGTATCATTGTAAGAAATATAACTGTTTACAAACAGCAATTATCATTGTTATTGTGGTTCCTGCATATTAGATCAAAGTCAGAAAGAGAATGCACAGTACAACACATGTATCAATACTTAAAAGAACCATAGAATAGATTGTCAATCGGGGTCAGATCAGAGTGGTCAATTAGAGGGGACACATGGGCAGAATTGGTCAAAAACAGACTTATTTGGTATGATTTTTAGTCAATTTGTTTTGGGAGCACTGCCCTTGGCCCACCTTCTGATCCACCACGGGATTCCAATGCTAGGTATGGTTGGTACTTTTTGTGACCCCACTTTTTCTGCTCCTCAGTTGAATTCAGCAACCTTGACAGAATAATTACAGTATTCCCTGCCTTTTCCCGTCAAGCTTCTGAATTCAACTTCGAGCAGGCAAAGGGGGTGCAGTAAATGTACCACCCAAAGAATGGGCAAAACAGACTTTGATTTGGTAAGGTCAATTTGTTTGTGGAGCACTGCCCTGCTGGGTCCCCACCTTCTAGATCCACACCCACTGATTACAATGCTAAGGTATATGTTGCTACCATAACAAGAAAGTAACAAGTTGGACTAAAAACCCTCAATTTGGAGGCAAATATAATATTTCTTAAGTTTGCTTTCCAAAATAGGTGTCAAAGAAACTCAAAGAAAATCACTGTACCCAACCTTAGTATCAGACGTCTTTTAAGAAGCTGATAGGTTAACGTCTTAATAACTTACAAGTCTCAGAACCTAGGTCATGGCAAATATCCCTGCAAATGTTCTCTTTTATTGGCAAAAGTGGGAGTTTCTGTGGGCCTATAATGGTATTCATACATTGAATAAAGTTTTCAATCGAACCAGGCCCATAGCCAGGATTTATTTGGGGGGGGGGGTGCAGATTTCCAGAAGTGGACCTTTCCAGCGTGAAGCGCTATACTAATTTTGGGTCAGGGCCTGCCCGTTAGGCCCCTGTTGGGTCCATGGTCAAAGTCCTTTTGGAACTCTGCAATTTTTGAAATTTGTAATATTAATTTTAATGGTAAAAACCATTCTTTTTATGCAAAATATGCGTCGAGCCGGCGTTGGAGCAAAAAGCGGCAGACTTCAGCATGATAAAGCGTTTTTAGGGGGGTGTGGTTTGCACCCCCTACAATGCCCAGATTATTCATTTTTTTTGAACTCTTGGAGGCAAATTATAAATTTGAAGTGTTATCTCTAAGTACACGTTTTGGGCTTCCTGCAGATAGTCAGAGAGATGGCATATGCTGCCCAGAACAAGATGGACCCTTCTGAATGGCCATCATGAGTTCCTTATGACACCATGGTGTTGTCCTCCTTGTGACTGGGATTCAACACTTGCTGCTTCCCATCACAAGACATCAGAAGAGGGAGCAAGAGAAGTGATGGGCAGAGACGGAAGACACTCCCTTCCACGACAGATGGACCAAGATGCAGCGTTTAATTTTAAAGATGAAAAGAGAGTCTTTTGGTTCACAATTTGAGATTCATTAATTCTGAAGGAGAGATTGGGAAGTTGCAGTTTTTGTCAAGTCCATTCCATGCCTAATAGCAACACATGTGGCTGCGCCAGAGGGGTGGGCGCCAGATGGTGGCAGGGAGGGGGCGGCCGCCCCCGAGGTTTCAAAATTTAGTAAAAACAGGTTTTTGTTTTGCGCAAAATTTTGGGTTTTTAACCAAAATTAGTTAATTTTGTACTGTTTCGCCCCCCCCATGATGTTTTTCGCCCCCTCCTATGATTTTTACCCGGCGCTGCCCCTGTAGGCAACAGAACCTTTGTGTTTGTATTGTTATATTGCTTGGCTTTTTGACATGGGATTTTTGTACTTTTCCTTGTCTGGCTATTGAAGAGGTTACTTGTTACGTTGTATGGCAATGTAAACAAAGTAAATACATAAAATTGAGTCATAATACAGACAAACAGAGACATTACTCACAGTGAATATGAATTTGTGTTTGTTATCACACAGCAAAACTCTGAGCGATGCAGGAGGATGCTCTCAACTATGCCGACCCTCTGCAGAGAACAGGGAGGATATTTGGCGGTCTCATCAATGATTTCAAAAGGAGACTTCCTCACTATAAAAGTGATTTCAAGCTGGCCTTCAACTTCCAGTGTTTAGCAGCTTTTGTCTTCATCTATTTTCTTTGTCTCTCACCAGCAGTCAACATTTGGTGTTACCTTGGATTACGGGTTGGCCTTTAGCGCCCCGGGGTCCACTGTACCCTGATGAATTCATCCGCCTTGTACGGAATACAGCAGAATTAATGCATAATTTGCGACCTGTATATTTCTGTACAAATTGCTGAATTCATCAGGGTCACTAGTGACCCCGGTCGCTAAATGCACCACCTGGTATATCACGTACTTGCTTTATCTGGGCGGGTGGGAGGTTTAATCAATCCCATAATGCAGTGTACTCATTTTAAACATGCAATCGCTACCTCGTACAGTCATCTCTCTAAGCAATGAAAATGCAAAGGGAGATAATTTTCAGAAAGCATATAAAATTGCTTGAATACTGATGTTTTCTGTGGTCTATCAAAAAACCATGGGCTTTCCCTTTAAAAGTATGGCCGCCTCTCATCTCATCAAAAATTGATTCTTCTGGGTAAATCATGAGGGTCCTATAGACAATCAGAACAAGGCACCTTTTAATATTAAATGATCTAACCCTAATGTTTGAAATGGATGTTTGTTACGTAAAAAGACCGACACCTATATGGTTTGACAGGAGGGTTCGATAGACAATCGAACAAGCAACCTTAATCTGAAATGAATCTAAACCTAATTTTTGAAATGATTGTTTGTGCAGGTAAAAAGACGGACAACTATATGGGTTTGACGGAAATGAATCATTAATCGTTCACGTCCTTGTGTGGAATGATATTTTCTTCCTGTTTTCGGGGCAACCACTTGTCATGCTGGGAGGTCACTGGACCTGGGCCATCTTTGAGGAGTATCTATATAAGGTAACAACCTTTTCCTTCTTTTCCATATAATTATGGTACCTCAATGTGCAAATATTCCCCCCCAATTTGGGGCTTTCCAAAAAGTGTACATACATGACTTTGATGCCATTTTGTGTCATCTCTTCTTTCCTCTAAGTGCGGGGAGGCAACATCCTAATCAAAATTCTGTATGTTCGTCTGTGTGTATGTGTGGTGTTGAAAGTTTTTGTTTTAAAAAACCAAATTTTTCAAATTGCTCGTGTCCATGGGACACCTTAAAGCCCACTATCAGCAATTTCTTCAAAATACAAACAAACCAACGCCCATTTGTCCACAACAGGGTTTGAAAAAAATGTAAATTCCCGGGAAGATTCCTCACTTTCTCACAGTTTCCCACTATAATCTATGAATAAATTTCCCATCCAAATGGTCAAGTTTCCATCCAACTGGGCCAACTGTCCTGGGAAGGACTTTCCCAAATTCCCCACTTTTCGAGCCAAATGGATGGGTCATCAAAGTTCCATTTTTTTCACTGTTAGTATTGGAAATTGTTGTAGTAAAGAATCCCTACCCTTATGCACCATGGTGTTGCCTCCTGTGACTGGGATAAAAAGACTTGTGATTCCCATCACAAGAATCGAAGAGAGGGAGCAAGAGCGGTGATGCAGAGGACGGAAGCCACTCTCTCCATACAGATGGAACAAGAGCAGCAGGTAAATTTTAAGATGAAAAGGATGTCTTTTGCTGTTCAATTTGAGATTCATTAAATTCTGAAGGAGAGAGTTGGAAGGTTGCAGTTTTGTCAAGTCTTCCATGCTAATAGCAACAAAGCGGGCGCGCCAGAGGGGTGGCGCCAGAGGGGTGGCAGGAGGGGCTGGCGCCCCGAGGTTTTCAAATTGGAAAAACAGGTTTTTGCGCAAAACTATGGGTTTTTAACCAAAATGAGTGAATTTGGTACTGTTCGCCCCCCCATGATGTGCGCCCCTCTATGATTTTACATGGCGCTGCCCCTGTAGCAACAGGATAACTTTGTGTTTGTATTGTATATATGGCTTTTTGACTGGGATGTTTGTACTTCTTGTTGGTAATGAAGAGGTACTTGTAGGGCCATGTAAAACAAAGTATACGTAAAATGAGCATAATAAAGACAAACAGAAGACATACTCATACAGTTGAATATGAATTTGTGTTGTAATCACGCAATACTGAAGAAGTGCAGGAGGATGCTCTCACTATGCCGACTCTGCAGAGAGACGGGAGGATAGGATATTTGGCGGTCTCATCAATGAGGTCAAAAGGACGACTCCTCACTATAAAAGTGATTTCAAGGATGCCTTCAACTTCCAGTGTTTAGCAGCTTTTGTCTTCATTATTTTGCTTGTCTCCACCAGCAGTCACATGTGGTGGTTACGTGGTAATTAGTGGTGCATTTAGCGACCGGGGTCACTAGTGACCCTGATGAATTCATCAGAATTGTACGGAAACAGCAGGAATTATGCATTAACTTCTGCAGTTTATCTGATACAAATCTGCTGAATTCATCAGGGTCACTAGTGACCCGGGTCGCTAAAATGGCCACACAACCTGGTCAACACTGTACTTGCTTTATCTGGGCGGGTGGGAGGTTTAATCAATACCATAATGCATTGTACTCATTTTAAACTGCAATTCGCTACACTCGTATCAGTACATCTATCTAGCAATGAAAATGCAAACGGAGATATGTTTCAGAAAGCATATAAAATTGCTTGAATACTGATGTTTTCTGTGCTATCAAAAAACCTGGGGATTTCCCTTTAAAAGTATGGCCTCTCATCTCATCAAAATTGATTCTTCTGGGTAAATCAGGAGGGATCCTATAGACAATCAGAACAAGCACCTTTAATCTGAAATGAATCTAAACCTAATTTTGAAATGATTGTTTGTACAGGTAAAAAGACAGACAACTATATGGGTTTGACGGAGGGGTCCTATAGACAATCAGAACAAGCACCTTTAATCTGAAATGAATCTAAACCTAATTTTGAAATGATTGTTTGTGCAGGTAAAAAGACGGACAACTATATGGGTTTGACGGAAATGATCATGTCAACGTCCCTGTGTGGAATGATATTTTCTCTGTTTTCGGGGCAACCACTTGTCATGCTGGGAGGCACTGGACCTGTGCTCATCTTTGAGGAGTATCTATATAAGGTAACAACCTTTTCTTCTTTTCCATATAATTATGGTACCTCAATGTGCAAATATTCCCCCCCAATTTGGCTTCCAAAAAGTGTACATACATGGCAGGATGATGCCATTTTGTGTCGCTTGCACTCTAGTGCAGGGAGGCACATACTAATCAAAATTCTGTATGTCCGTCTGTGTGTATGTGTGTGTTGAAGTTTGGGTTTTAAACCATTTTCAAATTGCTCGTGCATGGACACCTTAAAGCCACTATCAGCAATTTCTTCAAAATATAAACAAATCGCAACGCCCATTTGTCATCAACAGGGTTTGAAAAAAATGTAAATTTCCCGGGAAGTAGTCTCATTTCTCACAGATTTCCCACTATATCTTATGAATAAATTTCCCTCCAAATGGTCAAGTTTCCATCCAAATGGGCAACTTTCCTGGGAAGGAGCTTCCCAAATTCCCCACTTTTTCGAGCCATGGTCATCAAAGTCCATTTTTTGCACTGTAGTATTGGAAATTGTTGTAGTAAAGATCCCTACCCTTTCATAAGGCAAACAAAAATTGTAAAGATAACATAACATGTTGCTACCTATGATCCAATGTGGCACATTTTATAGATGTTGTGTTGCTGCTCTTGCTTCCGAAACACTTGTAAATTCAAGATTTTAACGTCTTTTGTTTCAGTTCTGCAAAGAAATAGACATAGACTTCATGGCATTTCGAACATGGGTAGGCTTCTGGATATGTATCCTAGCAACGGTTGTTGTGATGTTTGAGGGCAGTGTTCTAGTGCGTTATTTCACCAGGTTCACTGAGGAGATCTTTTCTGTTCTGATATCAATCATATTCATATATGAAACATTTAAGGGCTTGAAATACGTAAGTATATATTGCTTAAAGTTGGTTATTTGGATTTGTGGGCACTTTCAGTTATTCCATTTGTGCCATTTTATAATAATGAGAATAATTTGAGTATTTTTTAATGCATGACATAACCACCTAAGTATTCAAGGTGCTCTCTGGCAGCCATGAAAAGCACTTAACACATCAGAGAAACCATAAAAAGAGAACTGATTTATGCCAAGAAACTTGATTTTAGAACTGGGGAGAAAACCCCCTCCTGGGGTCTTACAGGGTAGAAGGAAGTGGCAGTGGCGGTGCAGGGGAAAGGGGGGAGGGCATGGGGGAATTTTCCTCCTAAATATTTTCTTTCCCAAGTTTGCCTCCCTGCCAGAAGAAAAATTATTTTTTGACAAAAATCATTAAATTTGGTAAAAAAATATGATTTTAGTTAAAAATTGGATAAAAACCTCCAAATTTTGAATGTTTCCCCCAAATGTCACTTTTGCCCCTCCCTCAATTTCATTTTCCCACGAGAAAAAGAAGGCAGATGCTGCCACTACTTAGTGCTACAGACCCAATGGGCTAGTTAAGAGGCTTTTGCATCTAGCATCCCCACCATCAGGGGTGGATTCTTGCAATCATTAGCTAAAAGAAATGGGAAAAAGAAGGAGAGAGAGAGAGAGGGGGGAGGGGTAGAAGTAGTAGTAATACTACTACTACTAAGATAGGATTTGTTGTTTTGCTTATCTAATATCTTGTCATATTGGATGGGCAGTCCAATCAATATTTTTATCATAGTGGATACTATCGGTGCCAGAATCACTACTCAAAATATTGGACTGCCCATCCAGTATGACGTGACATTAGATATAGTGGAGGGGCCTATGTTCTCCATAGGGCCTAACTCTTGCTTTGGAAAGAACAGGGATCTGCATATTAAAGGCAAATTTATGCATGTTATTGTCTCTAATTAGGTTATTTGCATATAACAAAAAACGAAAGGTCAAATAACAAAAGAAATATCATATACAATATTCCTTGTGAAATTTGCCTCATTTGGGTACCAAGGTTGATATACTTTGGATGATGTATGACCATTTACTTTTGCCTTTGACCTTGTGTCAAGGGCACTAAAGGTCAACAGAAAAAATGGCAACATCGTTTTTCTGAATAGTCAGACCCAGTAGTATACGTTTATAGTGGTTGCCAACAATTAACATGAACTTCACCAAATTTTACATAGGCCCCTCCACTATAGGCAAAACAACAATCCTATCTTTTATTCTCTAATGCTTTGTATTTGGGATCACCCCGTACCTTACTTATATAACACGGACTGGTGGGTGTTTGTTTTTACATGAAAAGGAGCATAAAATGTCAGTTGACAATTACATTAACTCATTTAGCACCCGAAAAGGGGATTTTAAGGGGAAGGACTTACAAGGAGGGTGGTAACCACCCCTCCCCTTCAGTAGACAAGGGTTAATCCCATCAGTTCTTGCCTCTTGTGTGAACCCCAGTTCAAGCTTGCTCATGTTTTAAAGACCCACACTTTTGCCAAAAACTCCCACATTGTGGCCTCTCACCCCCCAAAAAATAGGAATATTTGAACATGGCCCAAAATTAAGTTCCCAAGACCATAAAATTTGTTAAAAATTTGGTTCCAAAGAGCCCATTTTTACCAACATTTCGGTTCCCAATCAGTCTTGATTACTGCTTATATTTGTACTGCAATTTCAGGTTAGTGCCCCTCTGGAATTTAAACCAGGGTTTTCCTGTGAGGTACTTCTTATGCACTGTACTATTCATGTAAAAACTTCTTTCCAGATTGTGTGTGCAAATCCACTTCTTCCTAGCTACTGTTTTGATGAGGTCCACGTAACAGTAATAGAAAATGTTCTCAATGGCTCTGAATGGACTTCCAGCACCACTGAATATGATGATTATCATCCACCTAAAATTCAAGACCTACATACGTCCTATAAGTCGGACCATGCCGATCCCTATCATTGCAGTTATGGTAATACACTCCATGTGATTACAGTCACAAGAAGACGATCATGGATGTTCCCCCCAGCAAGAACCCGCAGCCAAACACGGCCTTTTTGCAATCATTCTGACTCTTTGGAACAGTCTTAATTTGGTGTTCTTCCTGAGAATATTTCGCCACAGTCCATTTCTTGGCAGACCTGAGTACAGCATTCTATAGAACGAATGTACAAATGTTAATACTATTTTGGAGTGAAAAGTATCAAAATTATACACTACACCTTGGTCTACAGGTGACTATCATCACTTAGAGATCAAATCTTTATTCTTCAAAAGACTATCTTTTTTATATCAGGTGAAAGACCATATTTACCGTTAATGGCATCATTACCATTTTAGCCTCCATATCTACCCATTTTCTGTCAAAAGATCGAGACCCCAAAATAAGGCTATTTTTTAAGGGTTATCCACCAATATTAGCACAGTAATGAATACGGTGTTTACAATATGCAGTATTGCTTCTACCATCAAAACCTGAGTTCCCTTAAACTAGTGATAGTGTATGTGCTGACCAGCTCACATATCAAGTAGAGACCACGATACACCTATAGACCCTATAGTGATCCACCCGAAAGAGTCCAAATATTTGAAATTTTTGTCGGATCGCTTGAAAGTGAAGAGAAGTCTGGCAGAATTCCATAAGTTATTTTTCCCAACTGTGAAATTTTATAGAAAGCTAAGAGTTGCAATACTCAAAGGTCTAAATCCCCATTAAATTAATGTGTTGCAGTAAGTGGCCGTACGACAGGTATGACTAAAATATAGATTTTGTCCGTATGAGGCTGCTTTTGGTTATATGTAGGGTATTTATAGACATGCCACAATCTGATTTTTGATGATTTTTTAAATTTTCTGATTTAGCAGATCACTGATAAATCAAACAATCACCTTTTAATGCTTGTTTGTGGTGTTAGCAAGGCAATTGCCCCACCAAATTTTTTTTTTCCTGATAGAGACATCAAAAACTATTGCAGGCAATGCATCTACAAATATCAATTTTACTAGAGCTATTGTCACTTACATTCTGAAAGGTAGACTAAATTATCCTGGGTTTAAAATAAACTGCATGGGTTAGTCCTACATGAGTGGACCTTTATCCTTCCAAACATACCTAAAGTGTGCTGGGAAACAGTGATAAATTCCTCTTGGATGAGCAGGAACGGCGCCATCCATAGGAAATTTCTCACCCATTCATTTAACTTGACAGTATTTTGAATGGAAGAAGTCCATTCAGGTAAGACTAACCCTGGTTTGAACCCAGGTCTAAAGTTAGACTCTCTTTGCAGAATACCAGCCATAGAGAAGAACTAACAGCGGCTCAGAAGACCATCCCAGGTACCTTTTCGCCTACAAATAATTTTTTCTGTGCCCCCGGAACCTCTCATAGTCAATAACACGTAATCATAGTGTCCGCACAACAACGTTCCTTGTAGATCTGCAGAGCTGCGGCTTAAGTGACAGGAGGAGATTTTTTTTTCGGATACGGATTTCTTCAAATTGCACAGGATCGTTTGCAGACCACCTACCAAGAATGGTTCCGAAGTTTATTGGACAAACAATACAAAGAAAACAGCAAACCTTGTTTTGAACTTGCCTGACTATCGTAATTGTCCCCTAGACACCATGCTTTGGACTTTCTGTCGTGCACAGAAAGTACTAAATCATCAATTTTTATCCCCTGGCTTGAAAAGCAGAAGGGGGATTTGCTATCAGTCAAGGCGTCGGCGTCGGCGTCACACTCAATCCTGCGAACGCGATAACATGAGACCCATAATTGTTATGGTGATGTCACTTGGTGGGTGGGATCGGACTGCCTGCCCTTCATCTGAATAGATTATGGGCGTGCCATGCTAATTAGGTGCCTAATTTGCATAATTAATGGTTCGTTCGTTAGTGAAGTCGCAAATCACAGTGGAGATCCGTCTTAACCAGCTGATATTTCATCATCCATGTTGATCAGGCCTGGAATTCCTCTTGGGGACTGTAGACCTCCAGCCATCTATGATGTGGCTAATGGTGTGGCTCATCCACAATCGCAGTTTTGTGAAGTTTCTACTCCGATCTAGTGAGTAAGTTCTTTGTACGACCAACGCCAGATCTGAGTGTGTGAGGTTACCCATGCTTTCCTATCATGCTTTCCTATCAAGCCTTTGGGCTTGCTAGATGGGCTGTCCACAACTGCTTTGTTCAAAGTAAGGATGACCATTGCTCAACCATCTTGTCAGTGATCCAGGATGATCGATAGGTATACTGGACTGCAGTGTCATGGATTGGTAGCAAAGTTGATGCCGTGGAATTCTCTGATCCTCCAAGGTGTTGGTGGTGGGATTATGCTACCAGGTTCATCACTTTCTTGGCGAGCTTGATCTCTGACAGGTTCCTCCTATGGTGTGCAGGAGCTATGCCAGACAGAATTGGAAGGTATTCTACAGGCGTCGCCAAAGGCACCACTATTAATGAGTTATTTGGGTAATCTGGTGAACGCGATAACATGAGACGTGCATAAGGGTTATGGTGATGTTACTTGGTCGGGTGGGTCGGACTGCCATGCCCTTCCATCTGATTAGATTATGGCGTGGCATATGCTAATTAGGTACCTAATTTGCATAATTAATTAGTTAAGTTTTTTTGTGTGGTGTGTTTGGGGTGGCTCTCCTGGCCAGGGGGATTGAGGCGGTCGAGAACCGCGATGTGTATTTTTACATACAGACGGCGTATTCGGCTTATTCACTGCAGGTGTGATCTAATACATTGGAGAGCAATTACACTATGCAAAAAAACGGGTTCGACAAAAATTGGGGGCGGCTTCTTTCTGGAAATCTCTCTTGTCCCTTTAAGTCTATTGGTTTCAATTTCTAATGTATAGTATATGTACGATCAAAGAATGATTCCCGTTTGGCTTATCGCTTCTTTGTGTAAACAGTATTTTAAATATTTCTTCATCATCTTCAGAATTTCTTGAAAACTCAGCCAGAAAGCTAGTATCAACTGTGGGCATTAGAGGTACTATTGAGCGAACATAAATGAGTGTAGGTCCCCTAGCGTCCGCCACGTCATGATTAAAACAATGGCGCGTAATGAGACTATTACATGATTTACGTCAACCAGCCTGGCATCAGCTCTGTGTTTACAAGTTCCACTCGTACTTTCGTAATACGTTCGCCACATGATTCCTACTTCTAAGATAAATATCTAGTAATTACAGTTTCATTGAATATATCAAGCATTTTTTAAAGATCTTAAAAAAAAGAGAAAACTTATCAGAATAGGCGGTAACTGGGGCAGGTAACCGGGGACTGTAACTTGATTCTAGGAAGTTCGACCGATCGAGGCAAGGATGTATGCTTTGTATCATCATTTTAGGCATCGGCTAGGAACGGGGCTAGGATAGCGTACTTGACATGTTATTTTCCTTTTGGCTTGACCATTTCAGATTCATGTGCAGTGCTTAGCATTCAGTTTGTGTACCGTTCAGTGACCGTGTACTCTAGCTTAGGCTGTGTTGATACACTTGACCGATGTTACCTTTCCGGCGACAAAGAAAGAAATGGAGTCAACACTCATTTGGCAGTCGATAATATGGTTCGTGCGCAAAGTATATGGGGGCGGGCTTCCGAGTCTGCTGTTAGAATAACTGAAGGTTGTTACAGTAGTGGTGCTGATAATTTGTAGGAGCCAACCATAACCTCTATAGGTCTACCACCCCTTCTTAAGGGTTCTCGGATTGCTCACAATAATATAACTTGAGTAATAAAACCAATCAAAAATAGACCTATATATCTGTATACACTGTTTAAGCTGTTCTTGCCATGTCTCTGATTGGCTTATGTAGCCTCATGTGAATGACCAATCAAATTGGCAGTATAGTTCCCAGAGGTGTTAAATTGACCTGAGGAGATTTGTTTTAGGATACAAAATTTCTCTCAATTTCACTAGATCGGTTGTAGACTACATTCCAAGAACATTTTCGAAGGTGTATTGGACAAACAGGTGTCAAAGAGAAACGCAAACCTTGTTTTGAACTTGCAATTGCCTGCTATCGTAAGCGTTCCCAATAGAAAACCGTGCTTTGACTTCTGTCGTGCCTTCAAAAAAACCAAAAAAAACCAGAGCAGAACTAACTAATCATCATCTATACATAAAGACGGACGATTCGGCTTATTTCACTTCAGGGGTATCTAATGCTCGGCAAGCAGTCAAAATGTAAAAACCCTGGGGTTCGCGACAAATATGGGGGCGCTTCTTCTTCCTGGAAATCTCCTCATGTCTCTTTAAGCAAAGTGCTGTATGCCAGTGGTGGCAGAGCAAATTGTCGGGAAGGGTTCTGTTACCATGGTGAAGCACGCTTCAAAACCTCCTCGTTTACTTAAACAATTACTTACACTTGCATGTGTGATTTGTACAAATTTAATATGGAGTGTACGCGAGAATCAAAGTAATGATACAACCCGAGAGAATATTTGACAATAGTATGTTTCTGTCTAATATTTGTCAATAAATCTCTCAGGTTGTATCATTTAACTTTGATCCTCACGTACATTGAATTGAGTTTCGCTTTGTGCATAAGGATTCACACTAACTAAAATCATGCTATAGTTCATCTCTTCTAAATACATACTTACGGCTGCTTGAAACTCTAAAAATACGACTGCAATACATAGTGCTCATTTTCTGGTATCCACGTAAACATAGTTCTCTGTGGTCCCGTGTAACTCTCACACCTAGATAGCGGTAGGACTGGTTCCGAGACATTGCATTTTTTTAAATTCTTAATTTAAATTCAATCTTGCCAGTTCTCCGAGTTTCTATATAAATTTGGCCAAATTCATATGGATAATTTTTCCTCTCTTTCAGGCAAAGGTAGCTCTGAAGCAACTTCCGGCATAGCGCAATAGCCATATTGGCCATTGTCATGTTGGCCTATCTTGTAGAGCCCATATATACAAACGATGTAAAGTTAAAACTTTTTTGTGTGCTTGATGCTTTACTGTATTTTGCAAAAATTAAACAGGCTTACTGCACCAATAGATACTTTAGGCTGTAATATTCTACAGGAAACTATTGACTGATTAAGCTGGACATTCAAGTGCCAGAAATCTTATTCAGATAATTGTATAAAACTTAATAGTCATGAATGCACTGATTTAGATGCTCTCATCATGGTATTAAATTTTGCTTGTTTATAAACCATCCTTTGATATATCACTACTTTGTGCAAATTGTCATTTTGGTAACCTAATCATCACATTAAAATTGTTTTAATTTTGCAAAGCTTAATTCTTTCAAATTACAAATTTATATCATTCACTATTATCCTAAAAATAAACTGAAGTTATTCCTCCCTGGAGTTATTTAATTTACATAAACAAGATGTGATTGCAGATAATGCATTTCAGTAAAATATTCAGATTGGAATTTTCCCAGATTTGCACATAACTTTACAGAATCTCACATGCATGAAATGGGCAGACTTTTTAACACTTGAAATATTAATACATTATTATTTTTCATATGAAAACAGTAACTGTTTATTTTGGTTCATTTAAGTTTAACCCCCTCACACATTCTAAGGTCATTACATGTACCTATGTGGTCCACGAATAAGTGTTGTCATGTGTATGACTCACTTAAGGTCGCTTCAGTGATCATCCAAAAAAAAATACTTGAATTTGCAGAGTAGTTGTAAGTTAAGGATAAGTCTTTAGAATTCACATGTTATTACTTTTCCAATTTGAAAATGACAAAAAGGAAGCAACCAAGCAGCGTTCAAAGATATAGAATCTCCATTCAATTACAGTCTGCATAATTGTCCATACAGACAGTAATGTCTTAAAGACACTATCAGTGATTTGCTCAATCGTAAACCGAAAAAATCATAACAAAATCAGATTTGTTGCATGTATGTAACAAGTCCAGGACCAACATAACCCTGCAATGATAATACCAGAAAGCAACCTAATAAGTACAGAATCTGAGATTGTAGTCATTACTGTCAGTCGGACACTTACTACAACCGTATTGAATGAGAATCGTATCTTGGAAAACTTGCCGTTTTCTTCCTTTTCCTGGTCAATCTACAGCGATAAAGTGTAACTTGTGATAATTCCTACATACTTATCCCTCCACTTTGAAGCCTAATTCCTGCAATTTCACTATTTTTCAAATCACTGAATGTGGTCTTTAAATCCGAGTTTGTCTTTAGTAGCTGTCCGTGTGTATCACTATCACCATTCACTTGCAGGCCATGTTGGGGACGCTCAACTGTTGCACACCTGCCATCCTGATTTTTGATAATTTTTTTTTTCAAATTTCTGTTTATTTAGCAAATCACTGATGGCGCCTTTAGAGCGACGTTCCAGATATTTCATACAAAATTGCTCTAGTTTCACAATGAAAAGCTTTTGCATTTTTTATTTGTT
>JAMKCH010022041.1:0-20383 GCA_023653785.1 Ophioderma brevispina
ATATACCAGCTTAGTTTCAAACAGTCAGTCAAATATCTTGAAACGAGCCACCAAACATGTTACGTGAGTAATTTATCCCACTATACTTTGAAACAACTTAAGCATCTGAGACAGCAAGCTAATCTCTGGTCAACTTCTAGTATTAACATAATGAGAAAGTTCTGACTTGTGCAGTGGTCAGCTGGTGGTCATCGGTGCATGGTTCTTTTTGGATTAGTCCATTAGCCACACAAGGTAAAAGCTGCTGTTGAGGGGTATTCAAAATTTTTTGCAGTTATTTAGATTGCGATTGTTTTTTTACAATAATATATTTTAAACTATTCTATTATAGTTTTACTCTGTAACAATTTGGTGTACAAACCTAAATCTTGTATTTTCTTCTACTCCTATCAATAGTTTGCTGTTTTGTATTGTGTAGGAATAACTAGTTTATAAATGCAAAATGCACATGCTACAACATTGAGGGGGAAAATCCTGTTCCCCAACTCAACCCATTGTTATAAAGTTCTACAGTATTATATGGAGATTTTTTTGTCAAAGAAAGATCCGACATGTAGAAGCTGAAAAACCACATATTTTTATCCCTATTTTACAGGGTTTATGTACTTATTTTATGTGTTTAGTGGAATTAGGTCCTTTTGAAAACATACTTGAGACAAATTGGAGCCAAACTGACTTTCCATAAAACTATAATCTCAAAACAAAATTTGCTTTGAAAGGGAATCTCCACGTGGAGATAAAAATTAAATAGCATCAAATTGATTATAAACTCTTAAAGTTATGACACTTAGTTGGTTTGTCACGATGTCTGCCACATTTGATTATTTTTAGCAAAAACCATGGCAGTTTAAAAGTTTGATTTTTCTGTGTTATATTCCATTTATTTTAACTTTTAAACTTTATAACCTAGGGTTGAAGAACTTTTGAACATTTTGACTATCTCTCTCTCATATATAGTATATTTCTATTACCCTTACTGCCCATTATTCGAAATCAAATGCGCTGATTGGTCAATTGCCTTTACGTAGGACATTATCGAAATAATTGGGCCTTTAAAAGTGGCCCCCAACACAGGTATAGCACAGACCACAAATTTTGACGGGAATTTTGAAAATGTAAAACAATTAAATGCGCGGCGCCCAGCACATTGAAGACAGAGCAGAGACACCTTCTTTTACAAGAAATTTAAACTACTTTAAACAAAAGTATTTAAGCTCCCAACACTAAATATGATTGTTGGTATAATAATTCTGCAGATTTAACAAGGCCTACATACTGCAATATTTTAGAGTTTTGAACATAAACTTGAGTCAATTTACATCTCTATGACCGCCAATTTATATCGTGTTGTAAAAAGCGGAGACATTAGATCATTGGGCTATTATACGGCAGATTAAAGGGTCCGCAACTTTTGACCCGGCAATAAATGGCAGACAACACCCTGCAAGATGTTGACATTCGGGGGGGGGGGGGGGGGGGGGGGGGGGGGGGGGGGGGGGACATTGAATTGACATGGCTAACCTACCACATGATGAAAGGTTCGATGAGTTTATGGATGAAAATGCATGGCAAGATTGAAGAGGCACCGCATGAACCGGCTACGCTCTAAAATGAAGACAACATGGGGCGTGCATGTACTGAAAGGTGCATTATGACGTTTCAAAATCATTTGTACGGATCAAAAATGCAAAAAACCCTATACAAGTAAAAATAATAGTGTGGTAAGGTATCGTACAGTGAACATGATGCTAGCGATTGGGCTCTTCATAATGGGCTAGCCCCTAGCCTACATGGCTAGGCCTAGCCCTACAATCCAAAATTGTTCAAAAACTACAATTAAGCAGGGAATAGGTCTCGCGTATTTTCAAAATACGGGAGACTATTCAGTCACGGAAATTCAAAATTTGGCAATTAATATATACGTAATGAATTCAATACTAGTCTAGCTAGTTATTACACGCAAAATTGATGAGCAAACTTACCAATTTTCATCATGGAATTCAACAAAATTACAATAAAGACTTCTTACTACTACTACTACAGGTTCTACTGCCTGAACTTCTCAAATTTGAATTGATTTAAATTTACAAAGAAAGCAGGGAATATAAGCCTATTCAGTCAGGAAATTCAGGATGAAATTACCAAACAAATACTGTAAATGATTCTTTCAATACATAGTCTAGGCATGATAGGCTGGCCTGGCCTAGACTAGCTAGGCTGGTTAGCCTAGCTGCTAGGCGGGCCTAGACTAGCTAGGCCTAGATGCGAGGCTAGGCTGGCCTGACTAGGCTACGCCTAGAATGCTAGGCTAGCCTAGACTAGGACTAATGCATTGATTTTACAACTACAATTTAAGCATGGAAAAATACGGCGAGGCTATATTACTCACGAAAATTCAAAAATTTACCAATAATCTAAATGTTTTCTTTATATTCTCTATTTTTAATTCCATACAGATTGGATGAAAAGTAGAGGACAGGGGGTGAAACTTGAGACAAACAGCAGCGCAATCAACGCCTGTTGCGATTCTTTTATTGATGAAGCGACGACCCGCACTGGTGCAAAGTACTCGAAGCCAGCATTAGTCGCATAGAGCAGGCCATCAACCCGTTACCTCCTAATCAAACCTTACCATCGTATTCTGCATATGAAAGCCAAGGAATTCTCCTCCACAATCAAGTCCTGGCTGGGCTGATTAAAAAAAAAATTGAATAAAGGAAGGGCCGAGACAAGAGTAACATCAGGAGCCCATCGCTCAAGCTGACCTGGAGAAACTCCGTCAGTCACGGCTATTGGTTATGGCTTCCATGTGACTCTGCAGAGGAAGGTTATACTTTGACTTATCCCTAATTTTGGCAGGAGGAGCAGAGAAGGCCTACGGGAGCTTACGAAGGAATCATATGTAGTGCAAACTGACCCTAACGGACTCAGGTACGTTGTACCAAGCTTTAGAGAGAAGGAGAAGAACCATGCAAATGACAACTTTAAACGATGGATCGATCATTATGAAACGCCCAAAAAATTCACAGCATCAAGTCCAGTCAGGGACTACCTTTGCTACTGGTCAGCAAATTGCAACCCCCGAGGAATGAGCGTTGTTTCAGCGTCCGAAGCCAATTCCAGGAAAAGGGTCCTGGTACAATACTGTCAACTAGGTACAAAAACCTTGGGGAAAAATTTGATGGTCTAGATCTGTCAAAGGAAGTCGGCTTGTCCACTAGATACACCAATCATTGCATACGCGCTACTACTTTGTGTTCAACCTTGCCAGAGCGGGCTACGAAACCCAGCATGATTATGGCAATTACAGGCCATAAAAATGAAGCAGTGTCGGAGTTACCAGGAACAAGGATGTATCCAGAGCGAGCTAAAGAGATTATCGCATAACTATCCCGTTGTCCAAGTGCTCTCCAATGCTCGATTGTGCAAATCAACACAAAAAAAAGATGGCAAGCACACCAGAGCCTCCGCGGGGTCAAGCACAAACCCGGCAGATAGCACACGCTGAAACACCATGCCACATGACGGGGAGGCGTTGACCCAGCCAGCCCCGACGACTGCCGTAGCATCATCAAGCTTGTCAACCTCAAAAACAGCCTCAGCACCTATTTTGTTTTGGCTGTTACATTTCATGGCAATGTACACTGTGCACTACTAAATAGGATAGACTACAGCCTTCTATTTCCATTCCAACAGGTCCAAGGCCAGGCCAGGCTCGTTTCTATGGTCATTCATTGGCCATACAGAAATCTACAAGTTTAATCCATTGTAACTCGTACAGACTGTAGATGTTGTTTACGAAACTTGAAGTTTTAGCCGTAGGCTTAGTTGTTCTTTAGTATTTTGAATTGGATTTCATTTTCCTCTAGATAAGTGTTGATAATAAGTGAATGTACATTTAAACAATGCACGCAGTTTCTCTATTGGCATGTACGTGTAAACCACTGCGATTTCATAACAGTACAACAGAAGCGTCAGTGGAGGAAAAGTTATTTTTTACTGGGTACAAATTCATATTTGCAATCTCTTGTTTGACGAAGTGTGACCTTAAAAGTTACAGTGCTCATGCCTAGTTTTAAAGTGCCAGTTGGGCAAAAGAATTTTCAATTGAAATGTGGCTTGTCTAATGGAAATGTTGATATAAATACTCTTATTAGTTTATGTTAAATTGTCAGAACTATACATAAAATTGTATAAAACAAGATGTACACTAAGCATGTGTGGTTGCATGTTGAAAGGATGAATGTGACATTCTCCGCGCTGATGCAACATGAGCCGCAGCTACTGATTTTGGCCAACCAGCTGTATGTGACACGCATCAAAATTCTGACGTCATGCGCGTGTCTATCTATTTACATATTCAGGGGGCCACCATCATGGTTTACAGAAAAGCTCAAATATTGATTATTTTGAGCAAATCAAATAGTAAAAACAGCCAAATTCCGATGTTATAGAATAGAAATAAAGGGTTGCGGTATCGTTTATGGACGAATAATGTGTCCTCGGCAGAAAAAAACGTATAAATAATGGGTTCGGCTGCGCCTCACCCCATTGATTTTCTTTTTTCTGCCTCGGACACATTATTCGTCCATAAACGATACCCGCATCACCTTTATTTCTTAAAAGAATATATATCTTATGCTAATTATGCAAATTTTGAGATGGAGGATGGGCTAACTGTAACAGGGTTTTACTAAAGACAGCCCATCATACAACTCATTATAATCTCATTAATGATTTCTTATTATGCTATTTATTATTATAGTGAAATGGAAAATGATGGAACAGAGAGTTGCCAGTCAACAACGTCTCTGTGACAAGTAACATACAACGGAACACTGTACACATCTGAATTTGACAACAGCAGTTTTGCAGTGACTGCACCTTTTGGCATGAGTATCCGACATGAATGTACTCCCGAATTCCAACTGGTCTATATACAATTATTTCTATATGAGAGTACCAGAAAAGCAAAAAGAATGAGACTATTAACAGCATTTACGCAGTTACTCAATCTGCTGGTCCGTATGCAATTATTCTTCCAGTGATACCTTGAAATTCACATCAAGGCAGGGTTCACACTACAGCTATAGGGTCCAATGCCACTCAGCATCCAAATGACTTTGGTAGGTTGAAGAGGACTCAAGGAATGCAACCAATGAGAGTGATGAAATGAAAAGGCATGTGAGAAGCTACTGAGCTACGACAAGGTTAATCATGTGCATATGACAGAGAGCTGAATTATAAAATGCTGGGTGAAGGACCCATACTAAAGCTAACATTTTCTGCTTGGTCTCATTTCAATGACTTATCCCTAAAGTCAACTTTGATGATTCCGACCAGATCACCACAGCCCTGTTTCCAGAGTGTCCTTCTGGATGTTTTTTGCCAGTGTACTTCCAAGATTTTCAGAGTTGACTTGCCAAGAAGATGATACGCACTGATCAAATTCCTTCTACTCATCTATTTATCTTGGAGGATTCAGATGGCAGCCTTCTCCTTCTAAATGGATCGCACAGATATATCAAACGGTAACCTGGTAGCTTTAGAACTCAGAAACCTCTCGTTCTCCCTGCTCAGCACAATATGTATTTCAAACTCACTCACAGATTTTCTCATGGGACTTGAAGAACTCAGTACTAGATCTATCTTTAACCAGCTTCAATCTCTCCAGGGGTACTTTACAGTTGTACAACATTACGACAACAGCTTTTTTTAAATGAAAACAACAATTGTATCTAATCTCAAAGGCCAAAATATGTTCCAAGGTTTGTGTCACCACCTGCAGGTGCTTTATTTAAAAATCAATGACATTACACCTTGGATTTTAAGTTATTGTACAGAATATCAGATGTCCCGGTGCTATCTCTAGAGCTGGGAACAACTTAAACTGAATTGATGGAAATGCCTTTCATGGTATGAATGGCAATTGAAATACTTGAATATCTCAAATAATTACATTTGCCAAGCATTACAGTTGGTGCCCTTTCAATTTGAAGCACTATCTTTTCATGTAATCATTACCTTTGAATCAATGAGACACTTTTTTTGATACCCAAAATAGTTTAAGATACTTAGACCTGTCCAAAAATTGTATTACAACATCATTGCAAGTGGATTGGTATTTCCATAATCTTTATTAGTTTAGCAGTCTTGCTTCTTGGATGAAAACATGATATCTGTACTTCCTGCCAACATATTCCACACTTAGGTAAATGAGGCTTTTAAATTTGAGCCACCAAACTGCTTGAAACACTCCCTGTAGCCCTGTTTCAAGGATATGATTTTTATTAGTGCTAGGGGTCCTAATGAAAATAGATTGACAACATTAGAAACCTAGTACATTCAGAGACCTTGTTCACTTGCAGCTATATTATATACAATTGATTATCGCATATCCCTGTAGACCTGTTTCGGATTAGGTGATTTATCAGCTTTATCAATATGGGGACAACAGATTGACAACATTACAACCTGGTACATCGAGAGCCTTAGTTCCCTTGACAAAGCTATATTTAATACAATATGATATCACATATCCCTGTGGACCATTTCAAGGATAGCTGAGTTATCATATTAACATACGGGACCCCCATACTGACACATTACCACCTGGTACATTCAGGGGCCTAGTTTTCTGCCTTGAACAAAACTACAGTTACCTAAACACATGATAAGTGATCTCCCTGTAGGCCTGTTTCAAGGATTAAGTATTTATTAGTGCTAGGTCTTAAATGAAATATATTGACACATTAGCAGACCTTTTACGTCAGAGACCTGTTCACTTGACAGAGCTATATTTATATGAAAATATGATATCGCGAATCCCTGAAGACCTGTTCAAGGTTAGCCGATTTCTCAATATTATCATTAGGCCACAGACTGACAACATTACAAACCTGGTTACATTCAGACCTTGTTCACTTGACCAATAGACTTAGGGTACAAACTGATAAGTGATCTCCCTGTAGCCCTTTTTTCAAGGATTAAGTGATTTATTAGTGCTAGGTCTAAATGAAAATAGATTACAAACAGTAAACCTGGTACATTCAGAGACCTTGTTCACCTTGCCAGAGCTATATTTATAATGAAAATATGATATCGCGAATCCCTGAAGACCTGTTCATCAAAGGATAGGCGATTATCACTATTATCCTTAGGGGGACAACAACTGACAACCTTACACAACCTGGTACATCAGGGACCCTTGTTCACTTGACACAACTAGACTTAGGTAAAACATGATAAGTGGTATCTCCCTGTAGGCCCTGTTTCAATGAATTAAGTGATTTATTATAGTTGCTAGTCTAAAGAAAATAGTTGACAACATTCACCTGGTACATTCAAGAGACCTTGTTCACTTGACAAACTATAATTTTATTACAAATATGTATCACATATATCCCTGAGACTGTTTTCAATCAAGGATTAGCTGATTTTATTCAGATTACCATTCCATTAACGGACAACATACTGACAACATTACCAACCTGGGACATTCAGGGGCCTATTTGCTTGACAAAACAAAGTTCCACCCTGAAAACATGATCGTGATCTCCTGTAGCCCTTTTCATCAAGGATTAAGTGATTATTAGCGCTAGGTCTAAATGAAAATAGATTGACAACATTACAACCTGATACATTCAGACCTTGTTCAATTGACAAACTATATTATATACAAATATGATATCCAAATTCCCTGAAGACTGTTTCAGGATTAGGTAGTTATCGTATATCATTACCGGACAACAACTGACACATTCAAACCTGGTAGAAAAAAAAAAAAAAAAAAAAAAAAAAAAAAAAACTTCAGAGACCTGTTCACTTGACACAACTAGACTTATGTAAAAACATGATAAGTGATCCCCCTGTAGCCCTGTTTTCAAGTCATTAAGTGATTTATTAGTGCTAGGACTAAATGAAATGATTGACACATTACAACCTGGTACACTTCAGAACCTGTTCACTTGACAGAGCTATATTTTAATATACAAATATATATTGCAATATCCCTGAACGACCTGTTTAAAGGATTAGCTGATTTGTCAGCTTTATCATACGGGACCACAGACTGACAACTTAACAACCTGGTACAATCAGACCTGTTCACTGACAGAGCTAGATTTATATGAAAATATGATATTTGCATATCCCTGAAGACCTTTTTCAAAGATTAGGCGATGATCAATATTATCAATAGGGGACAACAGACTGACAACATTACAACCTGGGACATTCAGGGCCTAGGTTTGCTTGACAAACACAGTTACCTAAAAACAATGATCAGTGTATCTCCCTGTAGCCCTGTATTCAAGGATTCAGTGATTTAATTAATGCTAGGTCTAAATGAAAATGGATTGACAACATTAGAACCTAGTACATTCGAGACCCTTGTTCACTTGACAGGCTAATATGTATATACAAATATGATATCGCATATCCATGTAGACGCTGTTTCGAGATTAGGTGATTTATCAGCTTTATCAATACGGGACATACCAACCTGACAACATTACAACCTAGTACATTCAGAGACCTTGTTCACTTGTCACCACTATCTTAGTAAAAACATGATAAGTGATCCCCCTGTAGCCCTGTTTTCAAGGTTAAGTGATTTATTAGTGCTATGGTCTAAAAGAAAATAGATTGACAACAGTCAACCTGGTACATTCAGAACCTTGTTCACCTTGACCACCACTAACATTAGGTAAAAACATGAAAGTGATCTCCCTTGAGCCTGTTTTCAAGGATTAAGTGGATTTATTAGTGCTAGTTCTAAGTGAAATAATTGACCATTACAACCTGGTACATTCAGAGACCTTTCACTGGACAGATCTAATTTATATGAAAATATGAATATGCTCCATCCCTGAAGACCTTTTCACGGATTAGGCAATTTAATCAATATATCAATAGGGGACAACAGACTGACAACATTACAACCTGGGACATTCAATGGGCCTAGTTGCTTGACAAACTACCGTTAACCTAAAAACATGATATTGATCTCCCTGTATCCCTGTTTCAAGATTTAGTGATTATTATGCTAGGTCTAATGAAATGGATTGACAACATTCGAACCTAGTACATCAGAGACCCTTGCTCACTTGACAGAGCTATATTTACACATATGATCTCGCATATCCCTGTAGACCTGTTTACGAGGATTAGGTGATTTATCAGCTTTATCAATACGGACACAACTGACAACAGTTACAACCTGGTACATATCAGAGACCTTGTTCACTTGACACAACGACCTTAGGTAAAAACATGATAAGTGACTCCCTGTAGCCCGGTTCAAGGATTAATGATTTATATTAGTGCTAGTCTAAAGAAAATAGATTGACAACATTACACCTGGTACATTCAGAGACCCTTGGTTTCATTGACAGAGCATATTTATATGAAAATATTATTCGCGAATACCCGAAGACCTGTTTCAAGGATTGCGATTTATCAATATTATTATTAGGGGACAACATACTGACAACATTACCCCTGTCCTTCAGGACCTTGTCACTTGACAACCCCACTAGACTTCGGTAAACACATGATAAGTGATCTCCCTGTAGCCCTGTTTCAAGGATTAAGTGATTTATTAGTGCTAGTTCTAAGTGAAAATGGATTGACAACATTAGAACCTAGTACATTCAGAGACCTTGTTCACTTGACAGAGCTATATTTATATACAAATATGATATCGCATATCCCTGTAGACCTGTTTCGAGGATTAGGTGATTTATCAGCTTTATTATTAGGGGACAACAGACTGACAACATTACAACCTGGTACATTCAGGGACCTTGTTCACTTGACACCACTAGACTTAGGTAAAAACATGATAAGTGATCTCCCTGTAGCCCTGTTTCAAGGATTAAGTGATTTATTAGTGCTAGTTCTAAGTGAAAATAGATTGACAACATTACAACCTGGTACATTCAGAGACCTTGTTCACTTGACAAAGCTATATTTATATACAAATATGATATCACATATCCCTGTGGACCTATTTCAAGGATTAGCTGATTTATCAGTATTAACATTACGGGACAACAGACTGACAACATTACAACCTGGTACATTCAGGAGCCTAGGTTGCTTGACAAAACTACAGTTACCTAAAAACATGATAAGTGATCTCCCTGTAGCCCTGTTTCAAGGATTAAGTGATTTATTAGTGCTAGGTCTAAATGAAAATAGATTGACAACATTAGAACCTAGTACATTCAGGAACCTTGTTTACTTGACAGAGCTATATTTATATACAAATATGATATCGCATATCCCTGTTTCAAGGATTAGGTGATTTATCACTATTAACATTAGGGGACAACAGACTGACAACATTACAACCTGGTACATTCAGGGGCCTTGGTTGCTTGACAAAACTAGAGTTAACTAAAAACATGATAAGTGATCTCCCTGTAGACCTGTTTCAAGGATTAGGTGATCTCTTAGAGTTATCACTATATGGCAACAAACTGAAGGTACTACAACCTGGGACATTCAAGGATGTTGTTAATTTGAAATATCTAGATTTGGGTAAAAATATGATGAGTGACCTCTCTGTAGACATATTCCAAGGATTAGGCAATTTGCTATGGTTATCACTAAATGACAACAGACTGAAAATATTACAACCTGGGACATTTAGGGATATTGTTTGCTTGAAAATTTTATATTTAGCTGAAAACATAATATCTGAGCTCCCTGTACACCTATTTGAAGCAAGTGATTTATCAGTGCTACTCTTGTCTAACAACAAACTACAGACAATACAATCCGATACATTTAAGGGTCTTATTCATTTGACAAACCTAAATATAAGTGAAAATCAAATATCTGAGCTCCCCAGAGACCTATTTGAAGGATTAAGGAATTTATCCACTTTATCCTTGGATAAAAACAGACTGAAATCATTACATCTTGACATATTTAAGGACCTCCAAAATTTGACAACCCTGAATTTAGATGGAAATATAATAGCCATGCTCCCTAATGACCTACTCAATAGGTCTTACAATATAGAACAATTATCCCTGAGTGCTAACAATCTTACCAAACTTCCCCAAAAATTGTTCCAAAACTCACACAATTTAATTTCTCTGGACTTGGAAGATAATCAGCTTAAATCACTGCACTATCAAACATTTTATGGTTTAACCAAATTGCAATATCTGAACCTAAGAGGCAATCCTTTGACTGAAATAACAGAAAATGCCTTCTCTTTATTGGAAAATGCTGTCCTATTATTAGTAGATTCACCCGCTTCATGTTGTTTCATTAATACAACAGTAGGACCTCAATGTTTTCCAAAAGAACCAAAATCTCCATATTTAACATGCCAGCAACTTCTACCAAACTACTGGATTAAATGTTCGGTGTGGATAACTGGTGTGTGCATAATAATCAGCAATGGATTTGTGTTTATTTGGGGAAGATACAAACTCATCAAAGGGAACAAGAAACTAAAGCAAATGGTATTTATAACAAACCTAGCTGTTGCTGATTTTCTTTATGGGTGTATACATGATTATCATCGCATCAGCTGATCTCTACTATGGACAGTATTTTCCTTTTCAAGCACAAAATTGGCACAACAGCAAACTGTGCATGGCTGCTGGAGTATTGGCAATTCTTTCCAGTGAAACGTCCCTATTTTTTATGATTCTCATAGGGGTAGAAAGAGTATGGGCCCTTCGAGCATTACTTGGCAAACCTGACAAAATTTTCAACAAATGGTGGTCACTATTAGCAGTAACTATTGTGTTAGTAATACTTTCGCTTGGCGCGAGCATCACATCAATATTTTTACACCGAAAAACAGCTTTATGAATTGTCTGACATATGTATTGGATTACCACTGGCAAGATCAGTGATTAGTGAAAAGGTGTACGAAAATCACACGGTATCATTCATATCTATAGATAATGCTACCCACCGCGATGAAACTGTATTGATTACAGGCAGTGATCTAGTTAGTGTCTATTCAATTGTGATTTTTCTTGGAATCAATTTCTTCTGTTGTGTCGCTGTATTTCTTATATACCTTTGTTTATATATCTACATCAAATTATCCAAAATTCCAGGCCTAAGAAATACAATCAGAATGGTCATCAAGATGACCCTCCTAGCTTTGGCAAATTTACTATGTTGGATGCCTATAATCATTATGGGAATAATGATACAGCAGGAGAAATGGGATTTATCCCCTGAAGTATTTGCGTGGGTTGCAGGTTTTGTACTGCCTATTAATGCCTTTGCAAACCCTTTTCTTTATGCTATTATGAGTATTGTATTTGACACTGGTGGCCAAGTCGTGTTGGTTGATACTAAAGAAGTTGGTGATAAAATAGAAATGACAACCAAAGTTATACCACCACGTAAACGAAAAAAGATGGTGGCTCGCCATGAAAAAAAAGACAGCAATGACCCATGCCAAAGAAAAAATGGTAAGACCCATGCCAAAGGGAAAAAAGCCATTACCCATGCGAAAGGGGAACAAGCTATAGCCCATAATGATATTGAAGAAGAAAAGTTATGACATGGGCAAAAGAGAAATTATGGCCCAATCAAAAACAAGCAGTTCTCGAACCACAAGTGTTGCCTGCTTTTGCGATTCACCTTTCCTTCACTCCTATGGCATAATTTAACCTCAGATGACCTTTGTGAGTGACCCTTGACCTTATCATATGAATTTTCCCATGTGGCATGTATGGCCCAAGCTTGGTTGCAATTGGACTTCTAACATTCCTTATGACAATTTGATGTTTTCAGCCCATTTTATAACTTGACCTCATATGACCATTGACCTTGGTATGTGACCCTTGACCACAGTATCGTGTAAGGTTCACAGGGGGCATCTATGACCCCAAGTTCTGCAGCAATTGGACTTCTCAAATGAGACCAATTTGATGTTTCCAGTCGATTTTATAACTTGACCTCATATGACCATTGACCTTGGTATGTGACCCTTGACCTCAATACCACATGAAGGTTCCCAAGGGGCATCTATGACCCAATTTCTGTAGCAATTTACTTCTCAAATGAGAAACTTTCTCCAAAACTTTAACCTTTAAAAACACTGCCACACAGCCAGACAGAATTGTTGTGGTGTGTGCCACCTCCTGCAATTCTTGCAGGTGAAACAAAAAAGCTCTGACCACATCATAGAAAAACAGGGCCTGTATACAAAAAGAACGACATAATATTAAGAAAACAAAACTCATCATGCATTCTATACCTTGAAAGGCTTTATGCTTCAGTTTTGTACTAGAAAAAGCAGTATTTTTTAAATTGTTGGATATGTAACTGTACAAAAAAGTTTGTAGGATTCTTACAAGGTGTGCCAAATACACCTATTTTAATTTGTCCTAACTTTTGTCGTAGATATTAACTAATTTTTGGGCTCAAAAGGCAAAACTTGGAAAATTGATCCATACCACTTCCAGTTAAAGGTGCAACGAGAGATTTTGAGGCACCCAAATATTGTGTCATAATAGTAATTTCATATAGATTAGACACTCAATAGATTTTTTACCTTGTTTTTGGCTACAGAAATGTCTTGAAAGAGAGAAAACAGGTGATTTTGATTTGCTTATATTTCAATGTAAAACATAGGCTGAATTTCGTATTTGCCTCCTATACGAAATTAGAAATTTCACAATTTTTGTATCAAAGAAACATTTCTCAGCTTAATTCTTTCAGATGGGGATATTTTTGATGGAAAGCTTTACATCAGGGCAAAAATCAGTACTTTCGATTTTTTAAGGGGCACCTGATATGTGAAATCTCTCGTTGCACCTTTAAGTAACATGTAGGTTTTCTTATTGGGCTGAATTAAAAATTTAGATTTTTTCCATCATCTATCTTTTTGAGGCTAAAAGTGAGCTGATATTACACCTGAAACAAAAGTTGGATCAAATAAAGGATTGGGATTTTAGCTAACCTAATGTATGTATGTTTTGACTGATAATGTTTGATGTTTGTTTTAACAAACTAGAGATGGTTATGATCACATTTTAGGCCAAGTGTTTAAGGTGCTGTTTCAATTTATGTGCATTGTGTTCTCTACTTGATATGAGAGCCTGACAATTGCATACACTTAGCAACCAAGTACCATATAAAACAAAGTTGTGGTTTTGATAGTAGAAGTGATAATGCACATTACAAAGCCCTATTCACTACTGTGCTCATTTTGATGGTTAACTATTAAAATGGCATGTTTTGTCTGTATCTTGGGAAAGAAATGGATTTGGAAGCTGATATTTTGGGACGACAATGAGCAAAATATGGCCTTTCACCTAATATTAAAATCGATACTACTTCTGGGTAAAGACGATCGGAACACGCACCTTTAATAATTAAAAAAAAAATTATGAGAATCATTGACACTTATCAGATGGGCCTGACCCATTGCATTGATCCTTTTGATTTACATTTATTCATTGTTTACAGTTTTGCAAGCAAACATGTTGCATACAATATATCACAATACTTGGTGGCTTACACAAGGTTAAGAGTTTGATTAAAATAGCTGAGCCTTGTTTTTAAAAAAAGGCACCAGTAAAATATTAATTTTTAGAACTGTGAATGTTTACCCCTGAAACTAAATTTGAGATGAATTTTAGTTCCAAAGCCTGTAAATTTCTCCTAACATGTTCATTTAAAAGACTGTGGACGAGCTGAATAAATGTAAAGCAAAAGGTCAATACACCAGGTACAACTTAAAGATGTGAAGTTACTCTCTCACAGATATTTAAAACAACACTGAAGTTCTTATTTTGGACAAACTAAGAAAAGAATCCACATTAGTGAATATATTTTGATCTAAGTACAGTTTTATTACATGATTAGTGTTTTCAATTTTGATGTCAAACTCAAGAACTAAGAGTTGTTCTTGGATCAACTATTCTGTTATGACGTCTCGTAGACGTCTAAGGTCAGAAATACCTTTCAAACACAAATAAATGAGCCTTGTGCACAAGTGATCTAAATTTTATATAATAAAACAGTTTTAATGATCTTTACTTGATTTGGTTCAAGAATTTGGTATGTCCAAAACAAAATTACATATAATTACACACAATATTTAAGTTTATTATACTTATAAAGAGTTCTAGTATCCTATGTTGAAGGCCTTGCAGTTCAACGATGATATGTCCTCACAGCGAAGACTCCAAATGACAGTATGCAAAGTCACACTTATAAATCCTCAGGTTATATTCCATGGGAATCTTCTCAGTCCTGAAGTTAACTTTGTCCAGCAGTTCAAGACGACAAGGTTACATAAGTCCCTTGACGATAATAAATCCACAGTATATCAGTCCAAGATAATCACCACGTTTTCTATCTGTCCACAATTTGGAATCCTATTTTGATTCCCAGCACTTTCGGCTTCAAAGACAACAGTAGAATAATTCCAGCAACTCTGCTCACATGGAATTATATATCCTGGCACTATGTGTGAAGCATAAAATCTACCATTATTGTAGATAAAACTAGCTATCCATACTGTATAGCTGATTGCAACTGCTGACGGCGAGACTTAACTCCTGATTATAACTGCTGGCAGAGAGTCCTTCCAGTGATAGTATTTAACTACTCACAGATAGATTCCCCTTTCTAACAATAATCATTACATCATCCTCATGCATAAACATGACCTTGCACCATCAAATCAGATTTCACAATCTAAATTACATCACTTCATATATATAACTTTGTGGGGGAATTCCCTGATCTTACAATGTTTTGATCTCAAAAGCGTAAACAAGTTTAGCATCCTTGGGGAATTCCCCACTTCCCCTATTGTGCAATCTAAACAGGTGCACTTAGCAAAACAAACTAGGGGTATTCCCTTTTCTTTCTTTTATAGTAAACAAAGTGCTTTTCTCGTGAGAAATCTTTTCTCAAATAAAATTGAGAAAATAATATTTTTAAAAGTTTAATCAGAAAAATGGAGGCTATATAACAATATGCATTCAAACAAATAAACAACATCTATAGTATAAGAATTCCTAAGCAAAACACTAGCCATGCATCTTTATAATCTGCACCAAAAGCAAAGTCTTCTTTGTATATTCTACTTTTGTAAGGAACTTGCACAAAATAGAAATTATTATCTGAATAACAATTGTTTTTTTTTCTTTTCCACAGGGCACTCAAGTGTCCTGTGCTTTATTATCATAATGATCTCAAAATTAAACAGCACAACAGTAAAATACATGTACATGGTATAAACCAAGATGTTAACACAAAATGCAAATTGAATGTTACAAATAGATACAATTCCATTTGTTTACCCATTCAGGTTTGTTGAATAACAATTGTGTTTGCCTATTTTGTGCTTGCCTTTGACTTGTTTTTAAATTTATAGTTACAATGTGTTTCAAGACTATTGTCTCTTTCATAGCTGCCAATATTAACAAGGCGGTTCTCGAACCACAAAGGTCCCCCGCCCAGTGCAGTAGCTAAAGAACAAGAAGCAACATAATTTTAAGATCTCAGGGAAGATTGTGATGGAAATAAGTGGTTCTTGAACCACTGAGGCTCTTCCATTGACATGACCTTCAAAATTGTCGGCACTGAACAGTTGACCACACGCACCAAGTTTCATCCTCCTACCATATGATTAGTGATTTGACCTTGAATGACCCTGCATGACCTTCGAATGACCTTCAAAAATTTTGGCACTGAATGTTGACCACACCCACTTAGTTTCATCCTCCTACCACATATTTAGTGATTTGATCTTGGATGACCCCTCATGACCTTGAAATGACCTTCAAAATTTTTGGTAAGGAATGTTGACCACACCCACCAATTTTCATCCTCCTACCAAATGTTTAGTGATTTGACCTTGGAATGACCCCGCATGACCTTCAAATGACCTTCAGAAATTTCGGCATTGAATGTTGACCACATTCACTAGGTTTCATGACCATACAACCATGTGCAAGGATTTGACCTTGAATGACCCTGCAAGACCTTGAAATGACCATCAAATTTTTTGGCCCTGAATGTTGACCACACCCACCAATTTTCATACTCCTACCACATGTTTAGTGATTTGACCTTGAATTACCCCGCATGACCTTCAAATGACCTTCAAAAATTTCGGCACTGAATGTTGACCACACTCACCAAGTTTCATCATCCTACCACAACAGATAAGGTTTATAGCAATTTAAATCCATGTTTGCCTATTTTTGACTGCATTTGACCTTTGACCAATGCCACATGACCCTCCTCCGAACTCATCTGCCGCCTACTTGAGTGACATCTATGGTGTGAAGATGGACACTCATACTTGCTCCAATCAAAAGATATCGTGTTGACAACGTTTATTATTAGCGATTAGCCAGATTTTTGAAAATTTGAACCCCTATATTGACCTTTGACCCCTGCCACATGACCACTTTGTATCCCACCACGGCCCTACTTGAGAAACATCTATGTTGCAAAGATGGACAATCACACTTGCTTAGTCCCAAAGATATCCACTGGGGGGACAACTTTTATTATAGCGATTTATCCATAATTTGACTATTTATACCACATTTGACCCTTTTGACTCATGCCACTGGACCACACTTGGTATCCCACCCACCACCTATTGAGATTTAATCTATGTTGTGAAGAGGACATCCACACTTGCTTATTTCCAAAGATATACGCGTGGGACGCCACACGGACGGTAGCATTTTATAGTCCCCCTTCGCCAACAAATGTTGGCGGGGGACCACAAGGTTCCAAGGACTTATGAACAAGATTGTTGTAGGCGATCCAGGGGGGGGGGAGTTTGCAGTGGGATGCAAGTGGCACCAATTACAGCCAAAAAAGTCCCGTCACAGGGCAAGGGAATAGCATAACTATCTATCTGTACCTTACTGGGTTTTCCTTAAAAAAAGATTTCCATAGGAAATCACAGTGTAGTGGCCTGTGGTACAATGTTATTTACAAACACTTGTTCCAGGGCTGTCCCGGGGGGGGGGGGGAATAAGGGGGGTAGTCTGGCATATAATCCTTCAGCAAATGTTCACTTGTCTGCATTAATGTCGGCAAATGGACATTTTTGAGGGTTTATTTCAATGCCCCTCTCCCCTATTTGCTGTTGGTTGGTTGCAGAGCGAAGGATTAACAGCATCGGGGCCACGGTAGGTTGATTATTCCCCCCCCCCACTTGTGGAAAAACAGAAGGTGCTGAATCAGCTAGGAAACACCTTTATAGCAGATAGCGTTGGAAAAAGTTTATTTTCAACATTCAGTTGATTCTGATGGTGATTGCAAGTTATGGGCAAATGTTTGCATCCCGGTGCTCTATAAATGATGTGAGCTGGTGAACGCACTCCCATGTTCAGTGGTTGGTTGCTTCAGAATAGATTCAGGACAATGACAATTGTAAATGAATGCCAAATCTTGTTTGAATGAACTGCCAATTACAAGACGGTAATCAAGAGAAGATTTCTGTAGCTTCCCACAATGCATTGCTTCCAAGGGAGGTTTTTTTTTCACTACTGCCTGTGAAAATCGGTTACCAGATGAAACATGGCTAAATTGACAGTCCTGATCACAAGAACTTTGCATTTTTGTTAAGAATGTTTCATCTCTAACAATTCCACATGGACTACAATGTCAGCAAAAACTTCCATTGGAAGCATGCATGTGGGAAACTACTGATATCGTCTCTTGGTCTGTCTTTGCTGTTTAATGCCATTGATTTCTAATATTTAGTTTTTATTATTCTGTCGTCCTTTAAAGGTGCTTGTTTCCAATTTTTTGTCTGTGTTCTTACTGATGTGGAGAGCCTTGTACTTCACATATGTCCCCCCAATCTGTGGGACACAAACTTTGCAGTTTATTGTCGAAGCAGATAATTATTGCAAGTCCTATTCACTACTGTGCTAATATTGATGGTTTAACCATTAAAACGGCAGCTCTTTTTGTTTAATAATCTTGGGATGTAATGTGATTTTGAGGGCTCACATTTCAGAAGACAATGATAAAAAATACGGCCTTTCATCTGAATCAAAATCGACACTTTTTTCCGGGGTAATTGGTGGAATTCATCAAAGACAATCGGATCCACGCACCTATAAGGACAAAATTCCTTGAAGGAATTTGTTGGTGAATCATGTTCCACTACAATTTAAGTAATTTATAAACGTCCTATCTTTGTGTTATCAGGGTGGTTAGTACCATATCTTTCTTGTTGTTTAGAGGTTTGCCTAAGAAATACACTGTACACAACACACCTGAGTCAAAGAATCGAGTAAAAGAGTGTTTTTTGCAGCCAGGCAAGCAACTCACATAACATGTTTGGAGGGGTTTAAAAATGCTGATTTTTCAAGAAAGGGTGTAGTTTCAACTTTCAAGGTCCGGAAAAGCAAATAGAATTTAATGTGGTTTGTGTCAAATGTCTACAGGAGGGACGAGAAAGCATTCAATATTTTGGGTTGGGATACCATCATTAGTGAAACTATTGGATTTTTCATAGAGCAATAGAAATTCCAGGTGACTGGTGTGAAATTCATGGTACTGACTGAAACCATAGTTTCATCACTAATGATTTAACTGGTGTGTTTCTTTTTTTGTGGCCCTGTTTATTGGAATGGAAGCCCCGTAAAAGATTTGAATAGGTTTATCATCATCTCATTTTCCGGGACCTTTAAAGTGTACAGGGTAGTGATGGGTAGTTTTAACATTTTTTGAAAAGCGAGTTAAAAGAGGACCATATCTCGGCCCCAAACTTGCTATAAGGTACAAATTTGATGCAAAAATTTTCTTGTTTAGGCAACGAAAATTAAAAAAAAATGTTGTACGGGCCCCGACTGACCCTGATTTCTTTTCAGTTTTGCAATTTTTTTTTTTTTAGTTTTTTTTTCCAAAAGTTTTTTTTTTTTTTTTTTTTTTTTTTTTAATTTGGCTGATTTTTTTAAAGAAAATTTGTTTGTAAAAAATTTCATTTTTTTTCCTCTTGATTTTTCAGCTTTTGGGGCTATTTTAGGCCAATTGGACCGGCAGAAAAGAAAAAAAATAAAAAAATAAAAAAATTTTTCCCCCCCCCGACCGACCCTACTCTTAATGTCCTTCGCCCGTAAAAACAGGGTTTTCTTTTTTCTTTGTTAGGGATATATTTTCACTTGCTATACTTTGTCTGGTCTGAAGTGCAGATGCACTCGTAACCCGTTGCCGCTTCAGTTGCATGTGCCTGTGCTTTGCCTACTGCCGCGTGCCGAAAGTCAGTTTCAATTTATACTCGTCTTCACTACGTACACTTCGAGCCACTTGGACTGAGGATGGTGAAACTTTTTTAGGAATGTGGTAAAAAAATGTGGTCATGCAAGTGTTACTCTCATATACTTAAGTGGTCGGACCG
>JAMKCH010022042.1:0-42921 GCA_023653785.1 Ophioderma brevispina
GTGCACGGTCAAAATCACTGCAAATCTGTATTTTATCCAAATATCATATCGATATGCATGGTGGGTGATTCACGAAAAACACATATATTTGATCCCAAATATCAAACCATGATTTTTTTCAGAAGTCTAACTACTTTAGATGGGAGATATTTTAATATCCGTGTCATAGACTGATATTCCAAAAGGTACAACGGTTTTAGTAACTCCGTGGTTAAACGAACGTTTATCTCTGAAACAGTGAGGTATATAGGTAGGTGATAATTTTTTTAAATACGGTAAAAGCATCAAATTTGTCTAAAAGAAATTAATAACAATCGGTTGTAACTTACAAACGAACATATCTATATTACTTTGAAAAAAATGACCGTTTCTCATAATTTTAAAGGCTGACTCGATTTCCCGATGAGGGCGCACTCAATTTTCAAACAAATCGTGTTTTTTGCATATACATAAAAATAATAATAATCAGGGAGTATTTTAATCTCAAATCGTGGCCTGTAGACCAAATTGCTAGCGACTTTACAACTTAGTAATTACTAGACAGAAACAATGCAACTTGGAGGCAGCAGCTTAAACAGCGCCATATTCAAACACACTACACGAAACACACACCGGATGGGTAGTGCAAAGCTTTCATGGTTCATTTGCCCATTTCAAATGAACCATGGAGAAAGTGGTATTCAGGTTTTAATCAATATCTGTTATACAAATTAAATTAAATCGCAAATTGATTTCCCGAATTAAATCCAGCAAGTGGTCCCACTGAGATTCGATCCGAGGACCCTTTGCTCCAGAGGTAAGCTTGCTAACCGCTAGACCACGCCACTAGTAGTAGTAGTAGTAGTAGTAGTAGTTCCCTCCTTTTTACAGGAGCACCATCCACAGGATGTAAATCACAAAGCTGTATTGACTTTGGTTACCATAAATCTATGGTATAAGACAGATTGGCAGTTTATAGTTATGCATGTGCATAATTTGGTAGTCACATTAGGCAGACATGTTTGGTAGACACAATTAGCAGACATATTTGGCAGTCACAATTAGCAGACATATTTGGCAGTCACAATTAGCAGACACATTTGGTATTCAGAGTTGGCATATATTCAGTAGTCACAATTGGCGGATACAATAAGCCACACATACAGTCAAATGTACATGTGTGTGAGTATAATTTAAACTAGATGAGACTAGTTATTTAGATTTGTCAATAATTTGCATGGATGAGTCGATAATAACCTGAGTGAGTTCAGATGGGTTATTTTCCAGACGGTGCCATACATCAGCACCATGTTCTCCAACAATGGTATCTTTAAGTTGATCAATAAATTGTGCCCTATATGTGTTCAGAGTTGAGCACGTAACAAGAAAGTGCACTTTCTCAATGCTTTCATCATGCTTGTCCATATACTAATCACTGTGTGAAACAACTAAGCTCAAATCGAAGTCCTTCATATAGAAAATCACAACTTTGTTATAAAATTCCGGATTCGGAATTTTCGTTATACACGGTATCCTATGGCACTGTTATACTGTGCATAAATGTTAACTACATGAAAACGAAAAATCCGATTCATCTCTAACTTTGAAATTAAGCATTTCAGGTGACTATCTTTTTGTTTTAGATGACTAATTTTAATTACTAAACAAAAAATTATATTTCATAATCTCTGAGTCAGCCTTTAATTGATTCTTACTTATCCACCGCACTACTTCAAAGATAAACGATTGTTTAGTTAAAATATCGTTAAACATCTTTCTGGAATAAACTTTGTCCCTTACTGCAGTGAAAATATGCAATATGCTATGGCTTGCTATGGGAAAGGGCGGTTGAATATTTTTTAAAGAGATTATTGATAATGGATGGTTATTGAAACCATTGACGGCGTCAAAATTTAAGTTTTCTTGGCGTAGCTCATAATTTTCTATACGATTCGGTATATTTTTAAAAATATGCTCCATACATCACAAAATGTTAACTACACTTATAGGCCAAAAGAAAAGTTTGTCTCAGCTTCCCTAGCACATAGCTTTTAAAATGAGATTTATCTCATATCTCATAAACGGCGGCGGCGATTTTTACACTTTTTTTTTACATTTTAATGATTTTTCTTTTATTTAGCCGATACTCAGTACTTTTGCTTGTGTGTCTCAAAATTTGGGAACCAATGGAACCACCCCAGGAACCACCATACAAATAAAAAAAGAAAAAGTGGAACTATATGGATTGGACTCTAGAGTGTGTGTTTTTTTCATTGTGTGAAGTTTGTTTTATGCCTTAAAACAGAAGAGGAGTACATTTGAGTGGCACATTCTATAAACACCACGGCGCAAAATAAAAACAAAATAAAAAATCTCATAAGTCATAGCTTATTTTGTAAAAAAAAAAACACATAGCACATAGCTTATTTTGTAAAAAAAACCCACATAGCACATAGCTTTTTAGCCAAAGAAGCTGAGACAAAGTTCTTAGCTTGGCCTTATCTCCATGCAGACTTGAATTTGTATAGTTTTAAACACCTTTTTCTCAAATCTATATGGTGTGATCCGATCGACAATATGTTATCATCCCCCACTTTACCCCATCAAATTTGAGATTGGTATCAGAAGCTGAAAATTCATGTATTTCCTCAGTGCAAAGTGAAAGTGGTCCAGGAAATGTTTCCTTTTGAGGTCATTAAAACGTTACATGCAGTCCTTATGCGGTCACCGTCGCATACACTGTGCACCAAACGAGAGATTTTGAGGCACCCAAATATTGTGATAATAATTTCATATAAATCAGATACTCAATAGATTTCTTACCTTGTATTTGGCTAAAGAAATGTCTTTAAAAAGAGAAATAGGTAATTTTGATTTGCTTATATTTCAGTGAAAAAACATAGGCTGAATTTCGTATTTGCTCCTATAGATACGAAATCAGAAATTTCACAATTTTTGTACCAAACCACCCATGTGAAGTTTAAAGCTAGGCTGAGAATATTCTGGTACAAAATGTGGGGAAGTCTAATTTACTATATAGGAGCAAAAACTACATTCGGCCTATGTTTTATATTTTTAAATTAAGCACAATGAAAATCACCTTTGTTTTCAATTCTTCTTTTAAGCATTTCTGTAGCCAAATGAAACCTACAACGTAAAAAATCTATTGGGGGGGGTCTTAATCTATATGAAACCACGACATATAGAACAATGGATTATGGATGGCCCAAAATCTCCCCTTGCACCTTGAAGAGCTTTTAAGTAAAGATGTGAAGTGTTATTCATACATTTTTACTAAGTTGAATTGAGTTAAAGCTTGAACTATTTGCCATTATATGATTTGAATAATTTACATGATTTACACAAAATGTGAAGTTAATGATTATGGTTGTGTATAAGAATTATATCACGTTGGTTTCAAATAGGCCCCCTCCCCAAAATGCTGGGGAGCGCAAAGTCATGCAAATGCACTACATATGAAAATAAAGTGGCATTTGTGAACACAGCCTCGTCTCCGACCTTCTTTGTATGCCGAATTAACGTTGGCCTAAGTATGTGTGTCGAATGGTACGTGCAAATCGATTCTACTCTGAAGCAAAAAAATTTTGGGATTTGATTTCTGTCAAGAAAACGGACAAGGGAATTATAACACAGGTATATAGCATATGGGCGCCGAGGATAACAAAACATGTGCTCATAACATCAAAACATAGTGTCAAATCAAGTGAATTTTGGAAATAATCTTTTCGAGGGGATGATAAGTTTGAACATTTTGATAAGTTTGAGGCATTATTATTATCATGATATTTTGAGTATAAAAATCGGAAGACGAGGCTATCTTTTTCCATGCATGTAAAGAATACTAGCTATTGGGTAAATAAAAGGCCAAGGTGCAGTCAAAATCACTGCAAATCTGTATTTTATCAAATATTCATATCGATTTATGCATGGGGGGTGATTACGAAAAACAAAATATGATTTGATCCCAAATATCAAACCATGATTTTTTAATTTTTTAGTTTTTTGATATGTTTTGGGAGATATTTTAATATCCGTGTCATAGACTGATATTCCAAAAGGTTACACAACGGTTTTAGTACTCCGTGGGTAACGACGTTTATCTCTGAAACAGTGAGGTATATATGTAGGTGATAATTTTTTAAATACGGTTAAAAGCATCAAATTTGTTAATAAGACATTTATAAAACAATCGGTTTTTGGTAACTTACAACTAACGGAAAAGACTTCCATATTGTACCCCCTCGTAGATATTACATGGTACAAAGATGATTTAATTTTTGGCTTGTTTGACAAAAACGGAATAAAACAGCTAAAATAATACATTTTGTTGCATGTAACTATATGAGAGGGGGGTACATATGGAAGTCTGCCCAAAACGAACATATCTATTTACTTTGAAACAAATGACCGGTTCCTAATTTAAAGGGTGATCGATTTCACGATGAGGGGCACCCAATTTCAAACAAATCGTGTTTTTGCATCTACATAAAAATAATAATATCAGGGTGGATTTTATTATCTCAATCGTGGCCTGTAGGCCAAATTGCTAGCGACTTTACAACTTAGTGTATGCCATCCATGCGTATAGGCGTGAGTTCGAGCCCCTGTGGATTAGATAGCTTGTAATTTCCTGGACAAGAAATTACCTGGTTGTCTCGATTTACCAATGCGATATTGGGAGCTGGTCACGGCTGACCGATGGTTATCTCGATTGTATGTTTGCTGATGATAAGGGAAAGCGCTGATCCCGATCTGCGGCATCCCTTGAAAGGATGTTAAATGGTTTATGGTATAGCTGGGCCACAGTGATCAGCGGCCATTGTGATGAAAGCGCTTAGAGGCCACTAGCTAAGAGTATATAAATCTCTGCTTTATTATTATTATATTGTAATTATAGACAGAAAACAATGCAACTTAGAGGCAGCAGCTTTAAAACAGAGCCATATTGCAACATTCAAACCACCCACTACACGAAACACACACGGATGGGTAGTGCAAGTTAGGTTCATTTGGCCATTTCAAATGACCCATGGAGAAAGTGGTCTTCAGGTTTTAATCAATATCTGTTTACAAATTAAATTAATCGCAATATGATTTCCCGAAATTAAAAACCAGCCAGTGGTCCACTGAGATTCGATCGAGACCCCTTGCTCAGAGGTACGCTTGCTAACCGCTAGACACGCCACTTTCTTCCAATTTTTGGGGGGGGGGGGCCTTTTCAATATGCTGTCATTACTACTCCCTTGTGAAAACAACTAAGCTCAAATCGAAAGTCCTTCATATAGAAAATCCACAACGTGGTCTAAAATTCAGGATGCGGAATTTTCGTTATACACGGTATCATATGGCACTGTTATACTGTGCATAAATGTATACATGAAAAACGAAAAATCCGATTAATCTCTACTTGGAATTAAGAGTCAGGTGACTATCTTTTTTGTTTTAGATGCTAATTTACTTACTAAACAAAAAATTTATTTTCATAATCTCTGAGTCAGCCTTTAATGATTCTTACTACTATCACGCACTATTCAAAGATAAACGACTTGTTTAGTTAAAATATCGTTAAACATTCTTCTGGAAATAGAGTAAAACGTTGTCACTTAAATGCAGTGAAAATATGCAATATGCTATGGCTTGCTATGGGAAAGGGCGGTTAAATTTTTTTAAGAGATTATTGATATGGAGTGGTTATGAACCATTGACGGCCGTCAAAATTAAGTTTTCTTGGCCCGTCGTAGCTCATAATTTTTATACGATCGGTATTATTTTTAAAAATATGCTCCATACATCACAAAATGTTAACTACACTTATAGGCAAAGAAAGTTTGTCAGCGTCCTAGCACATAGCTTTAAACTGAGATTATCTATATCTCATAAAGGCGGCGGTCGATTTTACACGTTTTTTACATTTAAGATTTTTCTTTTATTTAGGCGATACTTCAGTACTTTGCTTGGTGTCTCAAAATTTTGGGAACCAATGGAACCACCCCAGGAACCACCATACAAAAAAAAAAAAGAAAAACGTGGAAACTATAGGATGGACTCAGAGTGTGTGTTTTTTCATTGTGTGAAGTTTGTTTTATGCCTTAAAACAGAAGAGGAGACCTTTCGAGTGGACACATTCTATAAACACCACGGCGCAAAATAACAACAAAATATAAAAAATCTCATAGTCATTAGCTTATTTTGTAAAAATATTTTTTTTATTTTTTTTATATTTTTCTAAAAAAAAACACATAGCACATAGATTTTTAGCCAAAAGCTAAGACAAAGTCTTAGCTTGGCTTTATCTCCGTTGCCAGAATTGAATTTGCTATATTTCAACACCTTCTTTTATCAAATCTATTGGTTGTTGATCCGATCGAAAATATGTTAATCATCCCTCCTTTACACCATAAAAATTGAGATTGGTATCAGAAGCTGAAATTCATGTATTTTCCTCAGGGCAAAGTGAAGTGTTCCAGGAAATGTTTAATGTGAGGTCATTAAAACGTTAAATGCAGTCTTATGCGGGCACGTCGCATACACGTGCACCAAACGAGAGATTTTGAGCACCCCCAAAATATTGTGATAATAATTTCATATAACTCAGAACTAAAAGATTTCTTACTTGTATTTGGCTAAGACTGTCTTAAAAAGAGAAATAAGGTTCAGTAAAAAACATAGGCGCAATTTCGTATTTGCTCTATAGAACGAAATCAGAAATTCACATTTTGTACCAAAAGAAACAATGTCAGCTTAACCCTTTCGATAGGGATATTTTTTAGGAAAAGCTTTACATTCAGGGCAAAAATCAGTAATTTTAATTTTTTTAGGGACACATGATATGTTGAATCTCGCGTGGCCACCTTTGAACCAATATACCGGGAGCTAGCAGACATTTGTAACACATCTCAAGTACAAAAGATTTGAGTGATTAAATATTAGACAGACTGAACAGGGACCCCTGAAACAGTGAGTCATGGGGGTTGGCAAGCAAAGGTGCCTTAGAGAGGGAGCCAAGGCCAAAGTTTGTACAGGGGTCCAAATTTTTAAATACGATCCAATGATGTTAAAAAGTATACCATTTTATCTGTCTAACAACAAGGAGTCAGAAAAGGTATAGTTTTGTGCAATGTAAAGTTAAGAGTGTATTAGGCTAAAAACAGAAAAAAAACAATAAAAAGGGTGAATTTCAGTTGTCCAGGGGTAAAATTTTAAAATTTAGATAAAAATGGTTGCGCAAATTATGATGGAGTTCATAAGGATTAAAAGAAGGAATCGTTTTGACTGTCTAAAATTATTAGTTACCGATGTTTTGTAGGGGGCACAGAGGTCAACGTAATTGCTTCAATGGTGTTGACCTTGTTTCCCCCCCCCCCCACTTCTTAAGCAAGCATTTTTTGTGAGACACTCAAAACTATTACTATTTTGATCTTATGAGCCCTCACCAATATTACACCATTTATTGAAATCGGAGCACTAAAATTTGACCCCATTGTACCATGAAATTGACCCTTTTTGAGTTGTGCTGCTTTTAGTCTAAACTCTAAAACTTGACGTTTGTAGATCGTACAAACATACCTTTTCGGAATCCTCATGGTTTGACAAATACATTGTATACATTAAGACACGATGGATCCAATTTAAAAATTTGATCCCTGTGTACAATTTGTTCTTGGCCCCTCTCCTTAGGCACCAGTGTGGGGTACTTAAGAATATGTTCAGGGTACATGTCAGTCTGTCTACATATTACTCACTCAAAACCTTTTGTTACTGAGATGTGTAAACTGTCTGCAGCCTCCGGGGCTAGAGATAATAAACTCATGTCACTACAAAACATTCGCAGTACTGCACTGTGTCATGATTACAAGTGCAAACAAAACACCTCCCCTATATTCTGTACCCCAAATTTGCAGTGTTTTAAATCATGAAAATCATTGCAATTACTGTAGTATAGTTCGTGCAATGTAAATCAATGATCATCTTTGTGTGTGTAGAAATCAGTGGTGCAATGTAAACATTTCGAGTTAGTTAAAGGCTTTCTCAAAATGCTCTTTGAATCATTCTCTATTTGAAACTTCCAAGTTTTACTCATGGTTTTGTCACAAGAAACACCGGATTGCTATTTTAGAAAAAAAAAAGTGATGCCAAAGTGAGGTGGCCACCAGGCCCGTTAATGTGGATATTTTATCAGTTGTCAACAGAAGGCAGGCTACAATACTTGTAATAAATGGCCGATATTGCAGAAGAGACAAGTAAATTGAGCATCGGTAAGATGCAACCAGAAAAAGCTGTTAAAGGCGAGGTTTTACCAGTGTTTGTATGGCCTCATTTCTGGAGGAATTCGACAGCCGGGACCGTACCATGCAGGCGAGGAGTGAATTTCATGTTCCAGAAAAATAAAGAATTTCTTGTTTCAAAATGCTACTGGTGGATTGAAATAAGTGACAGGCACGAGCCCAGTACAGTGCCTAGTGGCCAGCAATGATAGAGAACTTTATAGTCCCCAGACAGGTTGCACTTTGCAGTGGGCCAGGCGATCTCTGCCAGGCACAGTCTCTGCATTGGGTTGTTAAAACTAAAAATATAAAATTTGAGTTTTAGAATTAGAAAGTAATTCATTAGAAAGAAACCTATAAAGAATTAGTTTAGATACCGTTCTAAATGAAGTCAATCTGTTACCTGATTCTTGGTTTATAACAGTTGCGATGTCAGAGTTAAACTTTTGGCAAATGTTTTTAAAATCTCGCCCACATCATATGTTGTATTTTATTATTTTGGAGGTTCTTTTCGAAATCCGCGCGTAATAAATACTTCATCAAGGTTTGTGCCATTCAAAGTTTCAAAAGGTGAGGATGGCTAATTAATAGTTTATTTTACAGATTTTGTCATTTTCCTCAACTTTTATTTAGGCCTGTTTCCGTATTTAACATACCGTACTGTCGTATTTTACATCGCCAGTCATTTACACGTGTTTGATAAGCGTTGTATTTTGCCAATCCCAAAATAAAAGATTGTCATACAGAACTTTTACGTAATTCCATCGTTATTTCGTAACAAGCTTTTCACATAGTGATCTATTGTACGTACATTGAAAAAAAACATTTTTAAAAAAATAGATTATAATGAAACGTTATTGTGATTTCACATAGAGACTTATCAACTTTGTAGCCTAATATTAAGATAATATAATTGCAGTGATAAAGGGATTTATGTTTGTATTGGACTTGCGGTGGTGTTGACAATAAGATGGAGGTGATGTACATATATGAGAGAAGAAAGAAGAAAGAAGGAGTGTGATGAGTCTTGGTGAGGGACCGAACAAAAACCAGTGAAGACTCTCCTTCAAGCCAGCAGTGTGTGAGGAGAACATTTCCCCATTTTCAGGTTGTGCCAAAGAAGGAAGGAGAGTATGTAAAGAGCTTTTTGCTATTCTGCCCCATGGAACCCTAAACTGATGGAATTGTTTTGTTTTTTTGCATGGGTGAGGGAACCCAGATTTGAGGTGCTAAAATTGTAAGTTCCAAAAAGTTGTAAGGTGTTGGGTAGTGCTCCAAAATCAACATTTATTTCAGTTTGTGCTGGTTCCTGTTTTTGGATAATAGTTAAAGTCTCTGTTTCTATACTTTCTCTGTCATGACTCTCTCACTCTTTGAATTGCTCGCTCGCTCCCTCAATCACTCACTCACTCACTCACTCACTCACCACTTCAATCAATCAATAATCCAATCAATCAATCAATCATCAAGCAATCAATCAATCAAGCAATGACCCACCCACCCCACCCACCCACTCACCACTCACTCACTCACTAATTCACGCACTCACTCACTCACTCCCTCACTCACAATTGGGTCTTCTTTAAAGGCAATACAGAATGAATCCTGAGGCTGTTGACCTTTGGCCTCTCTGTGGTAAATATGGCTTAGAAAACAGGGAAAGTTTCAAACCCTTTGGATGTTGCGTTAGTAGTGTCAACCATACCCAGGCTCCCAACTTGTTAGCAATGTAGCCACGGACCCACCCTAAATGTTACTTCTTCCCCAGAGGTCAAAGGTTTAAGGACCACCGGGGATTCAAATTGAAAATTATTTCAATGTCTCAGCTCAAATGCAAGAGTAGCCCAGGAGTCAAAGTTAGATGAAATAGATCTAGGACCAGTGACTAAGCATGCTTGTTCTCTTGTCTCCCACTTCCCCCCACCCCCAAAATGGACCATAAATGGCAAAAAAGCTGGGTTGGTAAGAAATGGCATATCACAAATGGAAACATTTTTACCAGGAAGAAAGTTGAAATTCGTAGGATTTTTGTTTTACTGCAGACTACCAGAATTCAGATATATGCAAATAGTCAGGAATGTTCTTCATTCTACAGTACCATGCCAAAAGCCCTGTCCAGTAGTACCTTCGTGGGTGGGGCGTGAACCACGAGGAAATTCAGAGATTGACGGTTATTGTTCCCCGCGTGTGGTCGCGTGAGCCTCGTGAAATGCCTCTCGGTCGTCTTCACGCGAGTTAGCCCAACGATTACACTACCTCTTGGCTGCTGCTTTGCTGTGAAGGTCGTGGGTATCACACACCTTTACTGGCTATTGGGATCATATAATTAGCCCTAATCTTATTAGTAACTTTAGTAGTGCTTTTATGTTGTAATGTTGAATGTTTTCCTGTTCAAGTGCATAATTATTACTCTTCTTTTCAAAGCTTCAATCTCCCGCTTCAAAACTCCTATACAGTATTCAGAGCAACACGTCTCCAAGTGGCCTCTTCATCAGCATGGCGCAAATTATTAAAATTAGGCAATCAGTTTTTTTCATAACATATTATAACAGTGCACAATAAAATACTAGACACCATGTGCTCAAAGAATTTAGAACTTCGGAACATCAGTGTTCCAAATTCCATAGGATAAAAAGACAAAGTAGGAAACACGAAAAAGAATCAAATTGGGACAAATCCATGCCATTGTTTGCATTGTTTAATAATGATCACCGTATATTTCAAGATAGATCCAATTTCCCAACTGCCGTGGAGGTTGTGTGATTGTCGGGTTTCAAATGCAGGGTTTAATTACGTCACGCAATATCCAAATAAGGTCAAAAATAAATATTGTGAATTGTAGGTTCAGGTTATCAGCCATTGGTGTGCGTTGTATCCCCTCCCCGTATCGCCCCATTTTAGTATAAACGAAATTAAGATGAAACCCGTGAAACCCTTAGGCAGAGTGGTGAGAAACTATAGTAATTCAAATCTAAATCAATTGTTGTGAGCTCTAAAAATACCCAAGTTGAGCTGAGATCGTTAGTCACAGATAAACAATTCCACCGCAACACTGACAGGCCATTGCATAAGTTATAGCAATCATCTAAGCCACGCCCCGTGCCAGCACAGGGATTCACCATGTTGCGATGTGGATAAAAGCCATGTCCATGAAGGACAAAAAAACACAGTAAATGAAAAATATATGCCTTAGTTACGATTACATGCTATCAGATCGGGATTAAACGAGGATTGAAAAAGTCGAAATAGCTCAAATAGGGACTGCAATATGATTTTCGAAGTGGACCAAGCAAGCCATGCGCTATTCGGAACTCGAGTTTTGAAGCATCATGCTTGTAGTCGAACGTCAACTGGGCTGTATTCAATGTGCCGGAAAATTACGGGAATTTTCCCATGTTCCTGGTTGATATCTAACGGTTATACGACTGTATTATTTTACGGGCATGAAACCATGTGAAACGGGTTCACTGAGATGGCGGTGTTTGTTGAATTTTTATTAGGTGAAAACAAAATGAGTGAAAAGCAAGGCTTCAAAGTGTACAGCATAGGGAGTCGATGAAATATAATGAAGTTCGATTTTATAACATCAAAAAACTCAAGAGTATATTCGTTATCGTAAAACAGGAACAACATCTTAGAAAAACGAAAGCCTTATATCAGCTTAGGTTTATTGCCCATTACCTCTCGATGTGCTAATTGTATTCATTAACTAACATTGTGCAGAGGGAAGGAAGAAAACCTACTTGAAGGAGGATTTGATCTCTGTAAATCTAAGGATGTGAGTAATAAAAAAATCGGATATTTTTTCATTTTCATACCAACTCTATTTCATGTTAAACGTTATTTAGTTATAATCACAATTTCTAGGACCACATAACAATATATGTAAGATAATTAGAAGCTGCAGCCTGCGGAACCGTCACGGGACGCAAGACTCCGAATGTAACAAATAAACTTCCGTGTGTCACAATTGTATCCAAGGGATCGAGCAAACCTGCTCACACCTATCACACACGTGTTTCCCAAGTTGGAATTAATGTTTGAAATTCAGCCCGGAACTTCGCTTAGAATTTTCGTTAGGTTTCCAAATAAAGTTCAAAGATGCAACCAGTATGTCAAATAATATCTACAACGCTTGCGATTTGCTATAGATTGATTTTAATAGGGGAGCATAAACGCAAGTAAAAAAACAATTCTGCATTTTTTCTGCGATTCCAATTTTTAAAATAGTTACATGCCCTGGGTGCATTAATAATGAATGGCTTTGCAATGGAACCACTCTACCTCCAGTTCTATGGACAGTTTTCTTCATGGTGCCAAGATAATGAAAAAGAGGGAAAGGCGATATCAATTCAAATAGTGAATTATAAACGAGAAAAGAAATAAGCAAATGAAAACAAATGTGTTCGTGGGGAATAAGGAATTTATATTAACAACTGAAGGTTGTGGAAAATATATGTCGATCATGCATTTTAAGCTGGATTTGGTCAATAACAGTCGGACGTCATGACTCCCGGGTCATGACTATTAACAAGGTGTTTCTTTTAAAACTGTTATATAATTAGGTTAGAATAAAATCAAAGGTTCACTAGAAAACATCATGAAGAAAGAACAGTCGATGTGATTCTGTTGATTTCCCTAATATCGGAGTGCACTTTGCTAAAATATAAATCCGTTTAAAATATCTTCACTATATGCGTTGAACATTTCCAAATAAAATGAGACATTGAAAGCTTCGCAGTTTCTACTTTCCTGTGTGTGACTTATCTTCAATTTTTTTCCAACGGGGAAATTTTGGCTCGTCGCCCTATTACTAGGCGTGCCTGGGCGTGTTGAAGGTCGCCCTGTTAATTCGTTGATTATTTGTCATAATTATTTGCCGCAAACATTTTTGCAAGGGCGGGAAGCATTTTTTCTATAAACGTCTCGTACTCTCGCGTCTGCAGGTGTGTTTAATTAAAAAGAATGACGGGCCCTGGACGGCACATGCTTTTAGTATGGAATTTGATTCAAATCTAGTATAAAAAAGGTCCGAATTTGTTTTTCCAAGGCTATGGAATAATTGAGAATTTGGGGATAATCTCTTGAATTACCTGATAATGTTGTATTTTCCAATACTGTGGAACTTATATCCAGTTTTTGGGAAGTAGTCCTATCTTAGACACTTGAAAGTGATTTTGAATAAGATTACATGTGCGTTTTTAGACTCAGTGAGTAAAGGTAGAATACATCGCTTCACGGGCCGCCATCAGCCAGCTGGACAGGAGGCCGGCGGAACTCCAATCGCCAAGAAACATTCCTGGGGGACACATAGGCAGCGTATGGCAAGAAAGTCGGGGGTCCAAAAATAGCGGATGTCGTGATAGCGAAATTTTTAATGTGCTGCTATATCTTCTCAGATCTTTTGCGTCCTTTGTTAATATATATAGTCGTTTCTAGAGGACTATGACGCGATATCGTAATTTAATATATATAATTGGCTATTCGTAAATGGAAACTTCTTAATATACTTGGAGTTGGTGATTTCGAAGTACAGCGTGCTGTGTCCATTTCTATATATTTTCTTGCAAAAAATGATTGTCACATATGAAGACTACTTTGGCTCTCGAATCTTGTAGTTTTTTAAATTGTAAGATTTTTGCATTCTCAGTGACGTATACAGTCTCCTTAAATTCTAGTAAACAAAGGAGAGGTGACGCCGGGTCGGTTTCACAACTGTGGCGGTATCGTGACTCAATATACTCGGTTAATCCATCGTAGGGAGTAACTCCTATTAAATTACTCGGAGCTGTTCTGATCATCCCATGTCTTTGGCTGAAAGTGAAAAGAATTTAAAATGTATCGGTTCCTCACGTCTAGAGAACATGTGGTAAAAGTGATTGAACATAACTTTACCTGGCCATTTGGGGTTGAGGGGCCTACGGATGAAAAGGGCACGGAACAGACGTGGCTGTTTGTTACTGAACGTTCCCTAAAAGGTGATAAGCTGAACTGGCAGAAATGCATGCATGCAGCTAGCAATATGCTAGCAATGATGGTGACGACAGGGCTTCCCTGCATGACGTAACTTTAATCATGACGTAATAAACCCCTTTAAAATAGAAAGTTCAAAATCCTGTTACCGACTAATGTCTAAAAACATCCACAAGCGATTTTAGGAGAAAAATAAAATTACCGTGATATTGTTTCGGAAAAACTACACGATTGTTAGGCAAGCAAATGGCACAGGGAAAATGGATAAATAATTTTTTCCTGTTTTCCACATTAGAAAGAGTAAATTCATGCTCAATTCTAAATTCATCACGATTGTGAGGCCGTTCCTGCCAAAATAAGAGTTCTCAATCTCAACAATTATTATCTAAGCCACGGCGCGGGTCATTGGCCAGGGGACTACGCACGTGTAACGAGAAATGCAACCGAATCCAAACTATGGTGTGGACTGGGCATGTTGTATGAAAATAAAAAAAAACAGCGAATGCTAATTTGAAAATAAATGCATTCCTTCGGTACAATTGCATGCTACGCAAATGAGAAACATGAATTGGAAAGATTAAAGTTTTATAAATAGGGCCTCTTTTGGGCAAAGCTATCAAGAATTCACAACTCGAATTTTTACCGCCAAATAATTGCAATGCGTGGCCATTACGGAAGGGCTGTATTCATGTGCATGGAAAGTACAATGTGCTATGATCTTGGCTGATATTGATATTCTACTACCTATGATGGCACGACAGCGACACAGATGGGAACGAAGGAGGTGGTGAAAGGTATGAAGTATACTTAGGTCATCACTCGTAGAAAAAATGATAGCCGAGAAAAAGATGGAGAAAGAAGAGAAATCAGAAAATAAATCAAAAGTTTGAAATAAGGAGCGGGGTTCGGCTTTATGTCTACAAACTTCGGAGAACAACACAGGAACTTGAAACACATTAAATCAGACACGATTGTGTGACAGTTTTGAGGAGAATGTGGAGGGGTAATAAGCTCATTTACGCCATTGGCATAGGGGAGTTCCCAATGGAGGTCGATTTTCAACATTTTAAAATTTCACGATTCTACTGGCGATCCCTGGATTTATAACAATATTACCTAATATAATATGAACAATTAAGGCACGTATACTTGGTAATCATGAACTGTTCATGCATCTGATTGGCCAAATCCCACTCAAGGCATGAGCGTGGTGGATTTGATCAAGGAAAGAGTACGTATACACAATATATTTATTTTCATTGCTTTCCTTTATGTATTAATAATATTTGGATGAATCGCTTCTTTCCTACTTTGAGCGCAGTTATTATGACAAAACATCATCTGGACAGTGAACAGTCAGGGAACTGCTATATTCTGGCACAGTTTTAAATTAACGAAAGATGCAAGTGTGGAGTTTCTTTCGACATCCGGTGTTATGAAGTAATGCGATAAAGAATTTCAAAGTATATTTTTTCAAAAGACGCCCAGTGCAGTGGGCTCCCGTCTCCTGATTTGCCAGCGAAGTCGGCAATTTCGGCAGGAGCCCTGTGTAAATGTTGGTGTTATAAAAAACCTTCAAGGCCTAAGTTATATACTTACAGATCTTGTTAACCAACAGAATTCGGGAAGTGGCGATGTTAGGTGCCGATTGTTGACCTAAACTTGTTAGAGATCGTACATTACCTGTGTTTAATTTACGAAAAAAAAATAAAACATTGCTACACACATGTACATACAATCAAGAATATAGAACATGTCTCGGAATATACGGGTAAGGTGGCGCTGATTGCGGTCATGTTCAAGACTCAACAAGGTCATTGAAGAAACCGGTTGCTAGGTGGTATTAGTTGTATTTCATCCATTATACCATACACTGTGACCACTTCAGCCTCCGATATTCATGTGCGTGAAGATCGTGAAACCAGATTTAGGATGTTTGGTGTGGAGAATATTCACCCGACTTTCACGCGGTGGGTTTCACGAGGTTCACGCGACTCACGCGGAGTTCAAGTAGCCCACGTATAAGGCACGGCAAATTCCCCGCCCACGCGTGGGGGTGTCAAGGCATTTTGCAATGTACTGTATATTTTCCCCAAGCCCAGATTTCCTACTGTAAGCACTATCAATCCAAATAAATAATTATTAGCTTTGAATTTTACAAATAACACTAATGGTCACCTATTTTTAACATTTGCCAGAGTGGAGAGGTCTCAGGCCCCACGAAATAAGTGTCAAAGAGCTTATGCAGGGAACCAAAAAGAATGCTGACCAAGGAGAAAAGGAAGTAAGTAACATCCCTTTGAAAGTGAAAACAGTTAAACTTTCCTGCTGAGAGATACCAGAAGCATTTCAACTGATTGTGAACACACACTGATCTAAAAAATTCTATCAAGACTTTGAAGAAGTATGTTTTGGTAATTCTCAGGCCATTGTGAATTTGTTCATCCCTGAGGTCTTTTGCGGCTGTCAAACTGCTGCTGTCATCTTTTATTTGTTTTAAACCCATTAAAATGTAAATTTCTGTCTGAATGCAATGTGTGTTGGTTTTATAATGCTTTATAAATTCGTATCGGCAACAGTGCAGTCAGGATGATAATCAAATAGGATTTTACCAGGCAGATTTTTTATAGAAAATTAAGTAACTTTACATAAGACACCTCGTTCAGCGTTGACTTACGTTTGGTGGACGAATGTTGGAACACTTAAAGGGAAAGATATCCTACTAATACCATTTTCTGGGGGTGATTTTGTGTTAAACGACTCTGAATAAAAAATGCATAATTATTAACTTGAAAATTTTCCCCATATCACATACAGTCATATTTCTGCCAGAAATCCTCAAATTTGAGTGAAAAATCAGTCCCGCAAAAAATAAGTCCTCAAAACTGGTACCCATACAAAGGGCTAAACAAAATTAACAACTTCTCTAAGGGAGGTCTTGGCTATAGCAAGTTTATATATTTTGTATTACCCTTAAAACTCACATTTTGAAGGACTTATGTTTTTTTTGCGAAGGCCTTTAATTTTTCACACCCTCCGAAATGTTAGGGGTAGAGGTAACATATCAATTACTTTATTTTTTTTCAGTACTTTCAACGTTGAAACAAGTTTTAGTATCACTATTTAGCTATTGAAAAACTGAACAAAAGACACAAGCAGCATCACCATAGCTCCTACCATTTGAGGATTTTATGGCTTTTTCAATCACGAAATTGGGCGAAAATTGCATTTTATTCCACATCAATTTGTCACCCTGACCGTCAACTTTCTAACCCTGTTCCAAAAATAAGAAATGACGATCCATTTAATTATTTGAATACTTACAAATGTACCCCTGTCGCCCATATTAGCATAAAGAACAGTCCTACAGGTAGTTTTCCTGTTCATACACTCACAGGAAATTAGCAATCAAAATTTTTTTGTCACCCGAAAATGGCCATTTTTGCTAAATTGGCCAAAAATCTGAATTTTTCTCAACAGTGAAAAATAGGGGTTTTTAAAAAGTGCCAAAATCTAAAAATATAGGACATTTTACCCTTAGCACATTTAATAATCACGAATTTTGAATGTTTTCACCCCTAAATATTTTTCTCACACCCGTGTCCGCTAAACGTAAGTCAAATCTTGACTCTGTCCTAATTGGAATTGAAAAAAAGAGCACTATTTCAATCGATCTTCTATTAAACTTCGAATGTGAGAAAGCAACTGTATTTTATTTTGTAGTTTTTTCAGTGTTAATTTTGTTGTTCACATAACTGCAAATGTTTTAATTTTCTTCAAACCATCCTAAAGGCACTAGAAAATTAATTTAAGATAACCCTGAGAGGCAACAGTTTCCTTTGGTATTTCTTACTATCAGCAGAAGAGCAGAGAGAAGAGCCAGAATCTTGAGGAGGCCAGAAGATTACCATTGAGGAGGAATGCTTTTCTTACCTGCAGCCAAATGGTTTTAGTTTTGTGAAGGGTATGGCCCAAGTTTAAGTAAATAAGTTTTCTTGTAGAATGGCCCTTCACCCCTCAAAACTCCATCCTGTTACATTTTGCACCAATGTTCACAGCCCTTTTGTTTGTGAAAACTAACAACAAGATTTTGTCTCCTCTAGAGTACTCTGTAAAATAAGATTGATCGACCATACATTTGGGCAAATTAACGCTCATAACATCCAAACCAACATCTTTTAGCCCTAAGAATTCACGGGTAAAATGAGAAAAATTGGACCAGTTGACCATTTACGATAAAATCTTTAGCTCTGGGATGAGGCTTTATAGGCTATCGGACCATAGCGCCTTTTGAACCCCCTGCTGTCCTACATCTCTATTACAGTGTCTGTTTCACATTACAGCATATCACATGATGTAACCTCTGATCAACCATCAAAGAAAGTTCTCTATCTGTTATACACTTAGTGCTTTTCTTACCATGTCCCTGAAGTGGTAATACCAGATATCACCTGTGAATACCCAATAAAATCGGCTGGTGTTCCTAGGGGTTCAAAATCCGGGTTCAAAATTTGAAGTTCATGTTTACCTCGTAAGTAGCGGCGTATTCGATTGGTCAATACGCATCACATACCATGTATAAACAAGCGTTTATGCATGGCTTCCGTGATGAATGCCGAAAGTGTTATAAAATCATGCATTGTTGCCCGAATCTGATATTTAATTGATTTAATGTAGTAATAAGTTATAGCAATACGGTAAACATTAACACAAGCACGGCTAGGGGCCGACATAACCTTTGTCATCAAGTAGTCTTCTATTGTTGACTGATGTCATCATCCAAAACAGGTTCCGATTCCGCCAATAACGATCGTCGTACCCTTTAGAACTAATTGGTTTATGTCGGACGGTGGCATCGCAGTTGCCCACAACACTACAATGGGAATATTCCCACCTTCCCTGTCACCTACCGAATTACCGTCGTATCGACATTTTAGCAGATATAGGCCTATACATAGCTAGTGAAGTCTTAGTGGCTATTCCTACAAATTCGATCAATCCACTTTAAGCGAAGACTAGAATAACTAAACTAGTCTCAGCTTTAAGTTGATGTTGAAATTCTCATTCTCACTAATTTTATTCATTTCTCTGTTTAAAAGTTTATGTTACCCTCAGCCCTAAAGTTAAAAGAAAGACGGGCCGCGACGGCACCTGCTTCCAGTCCTACAATAGCTACAAATAAGAAAAACGAACGAAGCCGAATTAACGGATAATTTTCGTTCGTCCCCCCAAAAAGATGGACCTGTTTTTTTGTTACACTTTTTAAGGGATACACTCTTTCTTTTTTTTTTGAAAAAAAAAAACCTAACTTTAATAAAATGATCTTCCAGAAAATATAAATCTTGGTGATGACTCAAATTTGGAATAAAATAACCGCTACTGCTTACCGTCCGTCCGGCCATGTATCTACCATTGGACACGGGGACATTTTAAATTTTTAATCAGAAATTTTTTTTTTTTTTTTAATTTTATATGTAAAATTGTAAATTTCAGTTTTCAAAATTAAGTATTAGCACTTAGTGACCCAGGGGGGGGGTTCACTAGGGACCTCAAAATTGGTTTTTCGCGCTGGCCGTTGCGCGTGGGATTTTTTGCGCCAAATTTTTTGTAATTGTGCTACTTTTCAAGGCGTCGTGTCTTTTCATACCAAATAATTACAATCGGCCAGCCGTTAATGAGTTAATTAGGGTCCCATGGAACCCCCCCCCCCTTGGGCACTAACGAAGTCCATCGGAGAATATTTATAAAATCAAAAACCAACCCAATTTTTTGTCTGATATCTGTTCCCAACATACATCAAAGTAAAATATTAGTAACAGTAAAAAATAATTAACCATTTCTGTGCTGAAAACACACAATTTAATTGTGGACGTTGCTAACCGTTACTGTACAAAGTCCTTGGGACAATGACTGTATTTTGCACCCCATAAAAATACAGGATTGCACCTAAAACTGCAAGCTTGATGTAAGCACAATGCTCAATTTGAAATTTCCGTCTTTTTTGCCCATTTTTCGCGTGTTTCGAAAACATGTTTTCCCCTTATTTGCCGCCCAAATAACCAATTCCATTTTTTGTTAGTTGCTATTTGGGTGTTTTGTCTTAGAACTCTCCACATGTGGGTATTAATTTCGTCCAAAAATTTCCCCCGGGAAAGTGGGTTCCCTAGTTGGTCCCATGTTATTCTGTATAGCTGCAATCTTTACTTGAAAAAAAACATCTATGTGCTCAAAAAATCTTATCAACTATGTCATTGATCTGTACATACTCCATCATCGCGTCTGGTGATCGTGGCCAAGCCTTGGCCATCGATTGGGACCTGGGAGTATGATGTATGATGTCATCGGATTAACTGTGGTCAACAAAAAAAGAAACTCTTGATTGACCAGTTTTACCTGTCGGCCGGGGAGCTGAAAGACAGTGCAAGAAAGAGAGAGCTTAGCCCGCTTGGTAAATGAACGGGGTTCTTCATAGATATTTTGGGTATGAACGTTTGTTTAGGCCCTCGGGCTTATAAACAAGCGTTCATACGCAAAATAACTATGAATGACCCCCTAATTCATGACCTATAGTACTATTACCAAACTTAATCATTTTCTGCTATCTACTTAAGATAAAATCAGGGACGCCAAAACCAACTCGAGATACCATGGTCAAAATTTATGGATGGGTTCACCGGCTACGCAGACAAGGTAAAATGGCACGGCTCATAGAGTAGCTTTGACCTAAATAACTCGAGAAACTTAGCTTTGTGTGATCATTCATAAGAAAGATCGGAAAGACCATATGTCAGGCATGATTTGTTGTGTTGTTTTCTGTGTCCGTCTATTTGTCCTTGTGTATCAAACATTTACTATACACCTTTTGGTTGGCAACGTTTTTCAACTTACTGTAACTTTTTAGTGCACTGATGGATCCAGTTCGTACTTGATATTTCCTTTATATTTGAGACAGGGGGTCTTATGTGGGGTAAACAGTTAAGTAGGTCCACCAGGTCAGTCAGTTGTCACTTATGTTCCTTATATTGATCTCTTATTCTTTGACCCATATCGGACATTGATATACCTACACTTTTGATTCCAATCTTCTCAAGCTTTTCAGTGCAGTTACATATACAGTTTCAACAGAAAAATCAAAACTAAAATAATAGATGGACAGCCCTACTATTCTGTTGTTTTGTTGTCTCCATCGGTGGAGGCTAATGGGAAACAAGTTAAAATACCCTAATATATTAAAATCATATAACCGTCTGTTCCCGCAAATAAAACTGGCACATTTTCTGGAAATGAATAAAATGTTCACTTCATGTATTTCCCCCAGTATCATGACCATAATACACTAGACGTAGTCAAAATGGAGCTAAAGATATTCAATTACCGACCAGTATGTGTTAAAAAACTACTTCAGATTCCTTTCATCTGGGAGTGACAGGACCATTGTTATAGTGTCTCGAGTTGAAGAGATTCAGGGTTATTAACGCCGGCGATTTAGACGAAGTATTTTTAATGAACGTAAAACAACATGAACTTTATCCTCATTTCACATATATAATTCTTGAGCTTCTATAGTGCATGTTCATTAACTTGACCCTTTTTTCATTTATTCGAAAAGAAGAAAGACACTACAAACATCTGACAAATGTTCTGGGCAAGCTTTGACCTAACAACTTTGTGCAGAATTAAATCTCGTAACTTAGTGCTTAACTACATTATCTATTCTATTTACCACGTTTTCAGAATAAAACTTAGGGTCAACGACCTATATGAATAATGTAAACTGGTGAGTTATTGTTAAAGAGGACGGTTATTTTTTGTTACTCAAACACTAATCGTTAGGTGATAACACCTTGCTCTACAATGGTTCCGCATACCGGGCCCATTGTAATATTTTTAGAGATAATGGTTTGCTGAAGTCTCTACATATTCACTGGTCACTGATATTGGGAAAGAGAAATTGGATGTGATCTTTTAATTCATTTTCAAGAAAATGTGCCCATTTTAATGCGCGGGAACAGACTGTTATTGATCTTTAAATCATTTATTAATGAAATTACAACACTGGTTAGTTTTCCCTTAGCCCCCAGATTGGGACTACAGAATTTTTTATAGTTGTTGTTTGGGTCTACTCCATATTCTAACACTTGATTATATTTGTAAACTACCCAAATCAAATTTTGATCTGATACTGTGATATTGAAGTTAAACGATTTTATGCTATTTTTGTTTCTCTACTTGAGTATCAGATGCACTGTGCACATACTTCCCATCAAATATGGCACTTGCACATGTCCCATCAACTACCGTGGGAAACACTGTGCGGTTATGATGGTAGGAAGGGAAGACAGGAAGACCCATATTGATCACTTTTGTCCACGTTTTGATGTGTATTGCCTGCCTTGATGCAGAAAGACACTAGGGATCACTGTCCCGGCAATTATTTACTACAGCCCCCGTATGTCATGGACCCGCCCTAGGTTGTGAAAAAACAAACCATCTTTCCTTGCAAACGCATACACTAGCAACCGATTCACGGGACATGCTGAAACGCATCTCCACCCACGATAAGGTTCTGACTATCATCTACCAAATGTCAAACATTGGACAATTCTTGTTTTTCTTTAATTTACGGAATAAATTGCAAACAACTTATGATTGTCTTGGTCCCCTTTTCTTTGTTTTTCGGGCGTTCTCTCTTGTAATAACCATTTCATTCGAAAATCATTTCACTTTTTATTCCGATTTGATTAAACCAAGAGATTTATAACTTGAAAGCATCAACTTGAATTTCATTTATGTTTTTGTTTTGGTCAGACTTATCAGCCCCCGTTCACAAGCCCTCCTTCTTTCATGTTAACCTTCTTTCCCCCAAAACTACTAAACCACTCTTTGCTAAAAAGATAACCCCCCAAAAGAAATCCCTTTTGTCCTAGCGCCGGGAGCTACACTAGTTTTTAATGCTAATCCACGTGTACTATATAATCTACTCTTCTATAGAGGTTGTGCCTGTTTTGATCGATTGGCTAGGAACAAACGAATCGAACAAGGTGTTCTGTACCGGAAATGCAAGTCCATTTCAACATTTACTGTTGCGTGCAACCTTGGAATAATCTGTTTTTGATACCAATAATACGGTACATTCACGGTTCCTGATTTGATCCGGTGAACAAAGTTCAGCATTACGGTTGATGACGACACCGGCACACCTCTATAGCCCCCCGTTCTATGTTTTCAAACTAAAAAACATATCGACGGGGGCTATAAGAAGAGAATATATATACGTTGGAATATCATCAAACTAAATTGTTAGTCTCCCTTCCGTCGGACAAAAAGTGGATTTCTTTGGGTAATTTTTTAGGCAAAGAGGGGTTTTTAGTATTGTTGGGGGGAAAGAAGTTAAAGCATTAAAGGAGGAACGGGGGGCTATAAGTTCTTACTATATTGAACTAACAAGGTCAACCATGACCATTCCCTTGTTTTCCTCTCATTTACGGAAGAAAACTGCAAACCCACTTATATTAGAAAGATATTTATACTGAAAGCTCACTTGAATTTTCTTTAATGTTTTGTCCAGAATTATAGCCCCCGTGTCCTCCTTCCATTTTTCATGTTTAATTTAGACCTTCTTTCCCCCCAAACCTACTAAACCCCTCTTTTGCTAAAAAGATAACCCCCAAAAGAAAATCCCCTTTTGTCCTACGGACCGGAGCTAACACTTTAGTTTTATCTATCCACTGGTATATATATACTCGTCTTATAGCCCCCGTTCTATTGTTTTCAATACTAAAAAACAATAGCAACTAGGGGCTAAAAAGAAGAGTATATATATACATTGGATAATCAGCAAACTAAAGTGTTAGCTCCCGTCCGTATGACAAAAGGGATTTCTTTTGGGGTAATCTTTTTAGCAAAAGATGGGTTTAAGTAGTTTGGGGGAACGAAGGTTACCCTGAAATAAGGATTGAACGGGGGCTCTATAATGTTCTGACCAAACCCCATACATTCAATTCAAGTGATGCTTCAAGTATAATCTCTTCTCTAATATATTGGGTTGTGCAGTTTATTCCGTAAACTGAAATAAAACAAGAATTGTCAATGTTTGACATTTGTTAGATGCTATATAGTCCAGAACTTATGCCCCCTTCACTCCTTTTCAATTTTTAACCTTCTGTCCCCCCCCAAAAACTACTAAAACCCCTCTTTTGTAAAAAGAAAACCCCCCACAAAATCCCCTTTGTCCTAACGGACGGGAGCTAACACTTTAGTTGGATGATATGCCACATGTATATATTCTACTTCTTATACCCCAGCCATCCCCCGTTTCTACTTGTTTTTTTAGTATTGAAAAACAATAGAACGGGGGCTATAAGAAGAGTATATAGATATACAGTTGGGATAGCATCAAACTAAAGTGTTAGCTCCCGTCCATAGGACAAACGGGATTTCTTTTTTTTGGGGTTTAATCTTTTAGCAAAGAGGGTTTTAGTAGTTTTGGGGGGGAAAGAAGGTAAACATGAAAGAAGGAGTGAACGGGGGCTATAAGTTTTGACCAAAACCCTAAATGAAATTTAAGTTGATGCTTTCAAGTATAAATCCTTTCTAATATAATGGGAATTTGCAGTTTATCCGTATGAAAGAAAACAAGAATTGCAATGTTTGACAATTAGTTATATTCTTGTCAGAACTTATAGCCCTCGTTCACTCCTTCTTTCATGTTTAACCTTCTTTCCCCAAAACTACTAAACCCCTCTTTTGCAAAAGATGACCCCCAAAAGAAATCCCCTTTTGTCCCACGGACTGGACGCTAACACCTTTCTAGTTTTGATGATATCCAACTGTATTATTATACTCTTCTTAATAGCCCCCCCGTGTCATTGTTTTCAATACTAAAAACCAATAGAACGGGGGCTATAAGAAGATTATATATATACATTTAGATTCCTCAAACTAAAGTTTAGCTCCGTCCGTAGGACAAAAGGGGATTTCGTTTGGGGGTAATCTTTGACAAAAGAGGGGTTTTTTAGTAGTTTTTTGGGGAAGAAGGTTACACCATGAAAGAAGGAGGGAACGGGGGATATAAGTTCTGACTAATCATCTAACAAAATATGTCAAACATTGACAATCGTGTTTTTTCTCTTTCAGTTACGGAATCAACTGCAAACCCACTTCTCTGTCATGGGTTCCTTTTCTTGATTTTCGGGCGTCTCTTCTCTTTTATTATAACCATTTCATCAGAACTCCTACATTAGAGAAATTTAAACATTCCTTTTTTTTATTAAACCAACGGAGATTTACACGTTCAAGCAAACAACTTTTCCACGCACGCGCTTTAAAAGTTAATCTTGGGTTACACAACCGCACGTGTCATGGCCTACACATACAGCGTAACTAAATTGCAACTACCTTCACCGATACGTAATTATTTAGATGTGCGACTACACCCGCACTACCAATACTAATTTCTAGCAACCTGGGGGTCCATTACTCACGGGGGCTGTTAGTAATATAATGACCCCCTTTTCCACTGTTGTTGAATGTCTGTGGTTTGTTGCTGTCTGTTGTTGTTGGTAGAAAAAGGGTTAACATTTTGCCTCTAATATCCGCCTACTTTGATGGATTTAAACCCAAACTTTGAAACATAGATAGCAGCAGCATGGGAACCCTCATTTGCTGATGAGGTCAGAGGTCACATACCAAGGTCAAAGGGTCATGTGAGTCAAGTGTAAATATAGACAATATAGAATGGACCTCAATTGAAATTGAAGTTCAATTGTAAAACAAAACTTGAGTCATAGGGTGCCAACTTGGATCCCTCCCTCATTTGTTGTTGAGGTCAAAGGTCACATGCTAAGGTCAAAGGGCATATGAGGCCTATCCTTACAAACCGCAATGGCAGGCGACACATGCGGTCCGAGGACCGATGTATTTTTTGTTCCCTAATGTCATCTGATGCTGTGGTATTGAAGTTAATTGATTTTGCTCCCCATTGTTAAATGATGCAAGTAACATTTTTTTGTTCCCTACTTGAACCCATACAGGAAAGACCTTAATGTTCATAGTGCTTCGTGATGGAACTGGCTTTATACAATGTGTTCTGAATGACAAACTGGTAAGATAATTTTTTTGTAACTTTTGGTAACATGTAGTTGTTAGGCAATTGACCATGTCACAACTGGATTCAATTAACATTAAAGCTGCCCCATTTCTTCACAGCCTCAGAGTAATAAGTTAACATTATGAGTCAATTTTTATTTTTGATTTGTTACAGTGTCAAACTTATGATGCCCTGATCTTGTCAACAGAGAGTACAGTAGCCTTATATGGGGAGATTAAAGAACTACCAGAAGGCAAACAGTAAGTATAGTGACTAATTAAAGCGACTGGAGGAGATTTTTTTTGAGGACACAAATTTCTCTCAAATTGCACTGGATCGATTGTAGACCACCCTACCAAGAATGATGCGAAGGTTTATTGAACAAACAAGTTCAAAAGAAAACCACAAGCCTTGTTGTGAAATTGCCTGCTATCCTAATCGTCCCTGTAGGAAACCATGCTTTGATTTTCTGTTGTGCATTACAGAAAATACTAAATCATTATCTTATTACATAAGACGAGGTATTCAGCTTATTCACTTCTGATTTAATACACTGATAAGCATTCCAAATATAAAAAAAGCCTGGGTTAAAAAAAATTGAGGGTGCTTTCTGGAAATGTCCTTGTGTCTCTCTAATGAAAGGAATCAAATTATAGTGTGTAAAAGAGGAAATCATCCCATTGGGGTGAAACATCTTAACCAATTCTTGATTTGATATGGGGTGTTATAAACATAAGTTCTGGCTCATTTATTTATTAGAATTATACATTTGAAGCAATAATATGTGAATGCTGGAGGAATATGAAAAGCAAGAAGGGTTGCTAACAGTTATAAAAAGGCTTATTACCTTATTGCACAAGTCATTAATCCCAAACAGGCACATAGGTAGTGGCATATAGGGAGGGGAATGGGGAGGGGAGGGGGAAGTTTCCCCATCTGGCTTGAGAAAGCATGACATGGCCCAAAATGTGCATTATCGTCCCTATTCCTAGGGGAATTTCAACCAATTTCAGCCTAAATTTGGCAAAATTAAAAAGTAAGTTCAGGAGGCGGGGACCTGTAATGACCAGGATGGCTTGAGACAATCGGGGTTTTCACCCTAAATGTTTACAAACCGCCTGTGAATTTCACATACAGATATAATGCTCTGTACATGGGACCAGCATCTTAACGTACCCTAAAAAAGGATGAGATGTTTTTATGGTTCATTTGCCCATTTTCAAATGAACCATGGGGAGAGCGTAATCCTTAGTTTTAATCAAAAGGTCTTATACAAACTAAATCCAGAATTGAGTACCTGAATTAATCATGGCAAGGAACCCCATCAGGATATGAACCCAGGACTGTTGGGTCAAAGTAAGCATCTAAACCACTGAGCCAAGCTCTCTTGCCAGGAAATTTACAAAAAAGCTTGCTGAAAAATCAACTTTTAATGTAGTTGTGCTAATTAAGATGAAGAATCCCAGATTTTACTGATGTATGAAACTTTGTATGAAAGACAAAAACTTTGTATGAAGGATTGGACCATAATCAGGTCACATACCTTTAACATGAGTACTTGTTATGAAAAATTACTTAAATGTAACCAGCCAGTGGCAGCACTTTATTATTTGTTCCCTGTAAAAGTTGTCTGTGATCCTCCCAACAGGTGATATAACAATACACCAACCATTTTAATTGCTTGTTTTGCCGGCTCCTGGTGGCCATGAGTTGCTATGTGATTATTGGGAGTTAGTTGGTGCTGCCCCAGCAGGGGGTGCAGACAACCTTGTTAATGAGGTATGGTATTTCTGTTTCATTACATATTGTGCTTAAAGCTATGGATAGTTCAGCTAAAAACAAGCAAACTTATGAGATCTTTTATTGCTGACAGATTTGTAATTTAGTAATGTATTTCATATGTTGGCTGAAATCAATATGTATATAATATTGGATGGCTGAGGTTGATAACAGAAAATATCGCCCAAGCCTAGATCAAATATTGGGCGAGTCGAAGACGAGCCTGATATTTTCTTGGCGAGGGCGATATTTTCTGTTACCAGCCGAAAAAAGCCATCCAATATTATTATTATTATGCAAGAAGAAGCTGACTTGTCAAACATGGTTTCAAAATGGCTTCAAAACTAATAAAAACAGAGTATTTGCTTGATGAGTTGCATGACCGAATGCCCAATATTTGTGCGTATTGTGCAGTGTTGGGTGGTACGCGCTAATTGCACTGTGGTATTGCACAACAGATGCATAATAATGATAACTATTGGACAGTAGTTTGTCTGATAGAAGGGTCCCTTTTCAGGGATCCTCTCGCTATTCTGAAGGTTTGTTTTTCCGAACACACAGTTTTAGCATTCACTTTTCTGAATCCTTAAAAAGGTTTGCCATTCTGAAAAGAGGGTTCGCTATTCTGAATATTAAAAAGGGTTAACTATCCTGAATCTTAAAAGCGTTGGTAATGCCAAATTTCAAAAAAGGTCCATTCCGAATATTGAAAAAGGTATGGTTTTTCTGAATACGCTAAAGGGTTGGCTATTCCCAAACCAGATAGCATGTTCTTTATTCAGAATTTTAGAATATATGTGGTATAAACTATAATAGCTGAGTTAGGATAAATCCTTAATCTAATATAACAGGTAGCACTAGAGCGGATGGTAGTTTCAGAAAGAGAACCGTTGTTGTTTCTGCCATTTACACAGTTAAAATAGTTACTTGAATGTGTGTATGAGACACTTCACTGAAAAAGTGCCTTTTGTTGGAAGGTTTATGTAAGTTTGAGCTGCATGATTGACTGTACACATAACAGGAAGAACCCTCAAAAATAAAATGACATCAAAATATTTCAAAATGGAAAGAAAACATTCATGCCTCATACACTAAAATGTGAATGTGTAAGATTACACCAAAACCAAAGTTTTTAAATCCGGTTTTGTCCCCGTTAACGGGGGATGGCCGGATACACCTCACTCAGCAATACTGCTGTGTGAGGATTTATTGGAGCAAAAGATAATTGACTAGATGCCCTTCCTGACATCATGTAATAAAGGTGGATGAAAAACTTTTGTCTCTTTGGTAATAACTACAATTCCAGACTGTAAAAAATTATCTGAGAATTATTTCAATATTTGCTAAAGTTTGTAAAGCCTTTCTGATCACTAGTTAGTGAATTTTTTCTGATATAAAATAACAAATACATCAACATTTGTGACAATTTTCAGAATTTAATGCATTTTGGAAGTTATCCCTATTTCCTGCTACTTTGGATGAAAATTTTTTGAGAACTGCACTCACAAGTTCTTGCCTTTTCTATCTCCTGTGTGAGTCTAATGTCATCACCACTGAGCTTTATAACATTTTCCCTAATTATATTTTCTCTTTTTACAGGAATCTCACATTGATGTTCAACTGGATCAAAGGCACATGATGCTTAGAGGAGAACATGTAAGTTTAAAAAAAACAGTATCTTTATTTTTGTGGGCTGCCAGCTATAGCTGGCAAGACCACTTAGCAATCCATTGTGCATGTGTATGTCACCAAATTGTTAAGTTTTAACAAAAATTGTTTTTTAAAAATTGATCTCAATTGAAAAGTTGGAAGTTCAATTGGAACCAAACTTGTCATAGGTGCACCATGAGGTTAAAGGTCATATGCCAAGGTCAAAGGTCATGTGAGGTCAAGTTGAAAAATAGGCTAAAAATGTCAAATTGACCTACATTGAAAAGAAGTTCAAACTTGAGTCATAGGTGCAATTGGGTTCCCTCATTTGTTGATGAGGTCAAAGGTCACATGCCAAGGTCTAAGGTCATGTGAGGTCAAGTTGTAAGATGGACTGGGCGGCCCACAGCTTATATTCTTTGAATTTAGCAAACATGAAAGCCAAGAACCGCAAAATTGTAGTTTTGAAATTTATTTTATTTGAAAATCAATCTTGTGATGTGGCATTTTTTGTCAATGAGTGTATAAATTTTAATAAAAAAAAAAAAAAAAAAAACACAACACTTTTTCAGTCAGGTGTTCCCTGTAAGAATACGGTTAAAATTGGTTTGTCGGATCAAAATAACATATCAATGACAACCTTTTTTTGATATTCCTACAGATTTTATACTTAATATTGGTAGCAACCATGATTTGCAACCCAGAACTCGCCATTTCTCTCAGTTTTAAGGGTATACTTAGGCGAGGGTCACCAAAAAAAACCACCTCATTTGCAGTGGGGGCGGGACTTACCGGTTTCTCACGTTATTTACTGGTGTGAATCCTTATATTCTTTTAATTTAGCGAACACGAAAGCCAAGAACCGCAAAATTGTAGTTTTGAAATTTATTTTATTTGAAAATCAATCTTGTGATGTGGCATTTTTTGTCAATGAGTGTATAAATTTTAATTATTTAACAGTATTCAGACATCGTCTTTTAAGGGGAATGAGATTGATCATTCCCCTACAGCTCTCCTTAAGTGTACTGTAAAGAGTGATTTGTAACTCTCTTGAAAGAACATTTTTGACACATTGCAGTGGTAAATGTTCATAATTACTCACATGAATATTTTCCTTAATTTGACATGGAGAGCACCACCTCTTTTTTTAAAAGACGATGTGTGTGTATTTCAATATGCTTTTCCGTTATCTAACTTTTCCCCATGCAGCCAGCACACATTAACTTCCAAAAACAAACCCAAAACTAACCACTTTGGGGAATAATAGATTTGCATATTCTATTGCCTCAATCTATTTCATTTACCATCTATTTCAGCTGTCCAAAATCATGCGTGTCAGGTCAACTGCTGTGCAGTGGTAAGCTCACAATGTTTGTTGTTACCCAGAGAGTGTTTTGAACCAATCCCATAATGCATTGCAATGTGTCTATACTGTACTGTACTGAACACATGTCAGTACGTAGGGATAAAAGAGTGTTCCAAATGAGTGTAAAAGTCAGGTTTTTATGTGTTAAGAATAGAATTTTTGTTGTTTTCACATGACCCTATTGAGATGAAATTTCCCAAAACTGGTGCATTGTGGGATTGACCCAATACACCCGCTGGTTGTTACCAATGTATAGAACACATACTCAATTCCAAAGAAGAAACTTAAATTTCGTCCTGAAGTGTGATGAATGACCATGGCAGATTTTTTTTGCAAATGCCAATAGAGAAAGATGCATGGCATAACCCACTTCATGCTCATGTACACACGAAACACACTCCAGCAGCCTTAGCGCTTGATCTTATTGCGTCTCAGTGCTACCATGGAAAAGTCCATCACTTAAACTTTGTACAAGACATTTTTGGCCCCCACATCTATGTTGTGGAGGGCCCATGTGATCATGTAGATGGATGCCTGCCTGCCTGCCTGGATGGATGCCTATCTGGATGGGCAACAAAATCATTAATCCACTCTACAGACTAAACTAAATTACTCAATGAACTTCTAAAATGGCACGGTGATAGAACATGATGAGGTCAAGTGCTGTATACTTTTTGGTTAGGTTATGAATATTAATAAGCTCATTTGGATATTTTGAAGAAAATTCAAAAATCCACTCTACAGACTAAAACCAATTAGTCAATGAACTTCTAACATGGCATGGTGATAGAAAACGATGAGGTCATGTGCTATATACTTTTGAATGGGTTATGAATATTAATGAGCTCATTTGCAGAATTTCAAATATTAAAAAAATCATTAATCCGCTAAACCCATTAGTATATGAACTTCTATCATGGCACAGTGATTCTATCATTCATCATTCTATGATGGGGTCATATGCTTTATACTTTTGAACAGGTTATGAATATTAATGAGCTCATTTGCATGTTTTCAAAAAAGTTCATTAATCTGTTCTACAGACTAAACTGATTAGTCTATGAACTTCAAATGTGGCACAGTTATATAACATGATGAGGTCATGTGCTGTATACTTTTTGGACAGGTTATGAATATTAATGAGCTCATTTGCTATTTTCCAATATTTTCAAGAAAATTCATTTATGTTCTCTACAGACTAAACTGGTTAGTGTATGAACTTCTAACGTTGCATGGTGATAGAACATGAGGTCATGTGCTGCATACTTTTTGGACAGGTTATGAATATTAATGAGCTCATTTGTAAATTTTAAATAAAATGTGATTAAACCACAGTTCTGGGGGCCATTAATTGTTTACAATTCCTTAGAAAATGGAAACACTGTAGATCATTTTGTTTTTGAATGATCAAATTGATCTTACCAAGAAGAACATTAATAACTCTTCTCATTCCATTTTTTTTAAATGACTATGAGCATTTTCTATTGAATCTTTCATATTTTGGTGTGTGCATCATCATGCCAAAGATATCTTGGTAATAGCATTGATCAGCCAAATGGTGAGTCTTGATATGTTTTTGTAGTAACATAATCTTTGTTGCTTCCTTTTAACTTCAGCTTCCGAGATCATTTCTTTGCAAGAGGTTACAATGAGGTGAGAACATGTTTTGTGTCTGCCTTTCATTCTAGTATATATATGCAATACAAACCTAAACATAAACCATAACATTGACCTTAAACAACAATCTCAACCGTACCCTAAGAAAAGCAATTTGTGTAGTGTACAACAAATCGGATAACCTGATTTTGAACATTGATTTCAGGTGACACCACCAACCCTTGTACAGACTCAAGTTGAAGGCGGTTCAACATTATTCAGTTTCAATTTCTTTGGCGAGGAGGTAAGCAAAAGGCTTCAAGTTTGTAAGATATAGGCTTACAAAGGCTATGACTTGCATGTTATAGCTCCCCCTATTGACCAACTTCTATAGAGATCTGTGTAAGATACATTAAAAGAAAGAAAAATCCATTTTGCAGAAATGTGGTAAAATTTGCACTTGATATAGCTAATGGAATACGTAATCCAATTCGGGTGTCAAACGTGTGTTACTCTTTGTATAATTTGTTTCAATTCTGATTTTGTCATGTTGAATGAAATTTTCAAACAGCTTTGGTTTGTATGATAACTTCCATTCTGTGTTTTAATACCCTTTTTTTGAAAAAAAGGCTATTGACTATAATTAAGATCATAATTACAATCTGATTAATAATCTATTGGACAGGAATGAACACAAGTGCATGTGGACTGTAAGACAGGAGGGAAGATTGTACCTTACTTCGGGATGCAATATTGGTCAAAGTATGCGCCAAACCTCAATATATATAGCTTGTGGTGCTTACGCAAGGTGTGCGTATCTCCGGTCCAAGTAATTTTTAATCCCACTCTAGCTTGACAACACTTCATTGTATGCACTACATCCATGTGCAATTCAGCGGTGTGTATTTTGGGGCATGCTGCCATATTCCCCAAAATTTTCCAGCAAATTGTGAATTATAGAGAATAGATTTTAGTCCTTAATTTTTCAAAATTACATGATAAATTTTGCCTACACGAACGATTATGAAATTATAGTGAATTTTTAAATGTTAATAAAATGAACAATCTTGCTTTGCTTATCATATTAACGTGCCTGATAATGCAAAGTTTGGTGATGTTAATTTGTTGATATAAGCAATTAAGTGCAGTGTACTATTTGTTAAATCTATTTCCACCTTTCATTTCTACAGGCATACTTAACACAGTCATCACAACTGTACTTGGAGACTGTACTGCCCTCGCTAGGTGATGTATTCTGTATTGCCCAGTCATATCGTGCTGAACAATCTCGTACCAGAAGACATCTAGCAGAGTAAGCATGCCTGCTTTAAGCTTTAACCCCCTGAGGTCTACCACCTTTCTTAAAGTTTCTCCGATTGGCTCATTGCTTGAGTATAGTTCATGAAATAACCCTCATGAATAAATAAAATATATCTTAGATATATTGGTATGCATCGACTTAACCTTTCTTTACCCATGTCTGTGATTGGCTTAATTAATCCCTTACAGGTGCACGAGAGATTTCGCATATCATGTGTCCCTAAAAATCGAAAGTAACGATTTTTGGCCCTGATGTAAAGCTTTCTCAAAAATAACCCCATTGCAAGGAGTAAGAGCCTGAGAATATTTTTTGTACAATATTTTGAAATTTCTATTCCGTATAGGCAGCAATACGAAATTCGCCATGTTTTATATTTGAAATATAGCAAATCAGATCAACCGTTTCCTCTCTTTAAATCGCATTTCTGTAGCCAAAATACACGGTAAAAAATCTCTGAGTTAGTGCCAAGTCTATATGAAATTAACTAACTATACCAATATTTGGGTGACATCAAAAATCTCTCGTTGCACGTCTACACCCCAAATGACCCCTTATTTGGACCAAAGTTCCCAAAGGGAAACACTCATTCCTTTACAATTGATTCTAACTGTATCATGTTTTCTTGTCCCATTCCACTTAGAAACTTAGTTGTATTGTAATATGGTATTCTGACAATGAAACGCAGGGGTCATTGATAGCTGTAACAGGGTTTAACGATTCACTGCAAAGAGTTTTGCTGAGACAGTCCCGTCTATATCACTTCTGGTTATGTTATCTGTCAATGACCCAATCTGAAACTTGGCCATGTAGCGGGAACTTATGAGTTCATACTGCATGTGTAGTTAGAGAGAGTGTGTGTTATCAGAAAATGTTGCCTTATGGACATCATTTTTCAAACCTTGTGAGGACTTTTTTTACATGTGGGTGGACCTTTTAAAGCAGAATTCTGATTCCCACAAGCCTAATTTATATATATTAGCTCTTAGACGGGGGGGTGGGACATGCCAAACTCACAGCAACATCACATTCAAAACGGCAATCAACTCCGTGCTGGTCCGGTTTCATACTTACGGTAGGAGGACGCTCTTATCATATCGAACGGTTTTACCACGACGTGCTAAGCAGCCTGTCCGAATATTTTAAATCTAATGAACCGTTTGAATTAACACTATTTTGGCAGTGGGGTATCCACTAACCCGACGGATTTTACGCCAATACTTTTTTCTTATTTATCATGAATTAACTAAGAGTTTTGAACCCAGGTTTAAGATATATGATTTTTAATATCACTTGGGACCCGGCTGCCATACGTAAATGCACTCTCATTTCTCCCTCCAATTACCGTTTGGAAAGCCCCAAAGCCCAAATCGGCAATCGTGTCCTACCCCCTGCTCTTCAGAGACCCACAGACTGTCATCTAATTTGTCATTTACAGATAAAACATACATATTGTGCTTTAAATATGTTAAAAACCGTCCATCACTCATTAACACTTAACCTTGAAAGCTATAAACTGGTTCATTTTAACACAAAAATAATAAAATTGGTTTAATAACATAAAACGATAACCTTTGTAGAATGTTCTGAGAAAGCAATAAACCCTTGGATAATTCTAATGTCCCAACATATTCTACTTGAAGCCTACTGTATTGACTGCACAGGTATACCCATATAGAAGGGGAATGTCATTCCATACAAGTTTAAGACCTGCTGATAGACTGGAAGATCTTATATGTGATGTTGTAGATAGGGACCTTCTTGCTGCACCAGGTAGGAGAATTGGTCAGAGAACTTCACCCGGTAAGTCGTTCAGATCAAGTGCATTTGTGATTTTTATGTACAATTTTTTTTAATTTTGTGGTTTGCGTTGATATCCGTGAAAATCTTTTATTCCCGATAGGTTTTTGGTGTTATGACCACAGTCTCCATATGCCACGGGCTAATTCTGTCATAATTCTGTCAGCTCATATTCTTGCGAGATCAAATAGCACATCAGGTTAGCTGCACATGCAATACTAAGCTAATGGATCCCATTAAATAAAAATCTCACTTTTTTATGCAGGTTATGAATATAATGAGTTTGTTTTTGCTTTTCTAGAAATTCATTAATCCCTCCCTACAACTAAACCAAATAGTCATGACTTCACCAGTAATGGTGATAACATGATTAGGTCATGTGTTGTATACTTTTTTTGACAGGTTAGGAATATTACGGTGGGCAATGAGAGATTTCACATATCAGGTGCCCTAAAAAATTGATGTCTGATTTTGCTCCTGAGTCAAGCTTTCCCTTCAAAAATATTTCCCATCTGCAAGGATTTTACGAGAAATGTTTTCTTGGGTACAAAAGTGTGAAATTTTCCATTTTCTACTAGGAGACACATTCAAATTCATCCTATGAAATATACGTAAATGACAATCACCATTTTGTCATCTCTTTTTAAGACCTTTCTGTAGCCTAATCAAGTAGAAATCTTCGAGTGGTCTACTCTATATGTAATTAGATATGACAGCAATATTTGGTGCCTCAGAAAATCTCTTTTGCACCTTTATGATGCTCATTAGCATTTTTTTTCAAATGAATTTTATTAGCACCCACAGTTTCGAGTCCCACTCTTACTACACCCATTCCTTGTTTAGGGTCAAATCGGGGACCACATTTGCCCCTTATAATATGTGAAATTCCCAAACACTGCAGCACTACAGGAGTTTTATAAAGTCAAATATTTGCCCCCATAGTTTCGCAAGAGATATTTAGAAATGGTCTTTTTATCTCTCTCCCACTAACCTAGATTACCGTCATGTATGCCACTGTTAATGTAAGATCTTGCACCATCAGTGTATTCTGTGGCGCATCTTGTATGTGCATGGTCTTGGTGATCTTCTCCGAGATTGGACCGAGTACTAAGGCTGCTGTACATACCTCATAGTACTTGCAGAAAAGTGTACTTAGGCATCTATCCTTATAAAGATCGAACTTCGCCATGTTGTTTGCTATAGGAGGCTGACCATGTTGACCCAGGATGTCGCCAGGTTGATGTGGTAACCCATTCAGTATCCCTTCCCCATCGTGTCTCTCGAGTGCTCGGTTTTATGTATTCAAACTGCTGGAAAGATGATTTTAGATTTCATTGAGATTGCAATGAACCGTGTTCGTACACATATCTAAAACATGTTGTAAACAGAATAGATGCTTATTGACTCCGGTGGTTGACAACAGATTAAATACGAAAGTCGAGGTTACCTGTTTTCTCGTAGGGTCGATTGTCATCCATGTTCGTGTGCTTCATACCCATGGTCCTTCGTGTTTGACCTTTGTGCTATTTTCTGATGTAAAACTATTTATTTCTTGGTGATCCAATCGAACAATAAGAAGTCCTACTGCAAAACTTCAATATTGAATTTTACTTACTATTTTAATTGCTTCAAAGCCTTTCTATGATCTCCAAATGTCTTTTGTTGCAAAAATTCGTGAACCTTTTTGTTCTCTCGCTTTAAATCGTATCCGCGTGGGCGATTTTGGACAACTCTTTGATATTTATTTCTACAATTATTTATTTTTTGGAACCAAACATAAAGAGGATACAGATACCTCATATATCAGTTTAACAATCGTTTTAACTAGTTTTTTGTATTCATTAAGTCAGACATGATCATTAACCGTGTTTTTTGGAATAATAATTGGTGGACCTTCCTTCTGACTATTTATAGATACAAGAAGCTGACTGGACGTCGCGGTCCATTGGTAATGTATGGTTTGTTACGGCTGCACAAGAAGTCCCCGGCTGAGTCGAATGCCAATGACATAAACTTTTAGGCCCAAAGTAATATACTTTAGCTATATCATTAGCTCGCAAAACAGGTCTGGTTCCAACTGCAGGGGTAAGAAATTAAAGAGGGATGGCCGATTTAAGTAATAAAGAATTTTAATTTGATAGAAATTTTTAATTTTGGGGGGGGGGGGAGTCTCAATCCAATTACCATATACGGGATTGCCCAACTCTTTCCCATTTTCAACCTTCTGCTATATCAATTACCCTTTTTTCATTCCATTTTGGGTATAAAGCAAATAGGTCGTTTTTTTTTCAATTTTCTCATGACGATTTAAGTAGGCCTATTAAGAATTTGATTTTGTATATTGCCCTCAAGGGGGTTCATCAACACAAGAACCAATACGGGTCGTGCCCCGACACGGGTCCCATTTTCAGCCTTCTGGGATAATGAATATGTTCTTTCAATTTTGGTATATCAATGGGTTTTTGTCAAAAGTTTACCACATTTGTTGGAAAATTATTCAAATTTCTACCAATCGGAAGCCAATTTTCTAAAAATTGTTGGGAAGTTAGTCAATTTCCTCATACGAAGCCAAATTGTACAAATTTGGCTTCAAATGCCAACATTTTTGAATAAATGGCAATTTTGGGTTTAAATTTTTATTTTTTATTTTTTTTTGGTTTTGGGGCCACAAATTGCATCGCTGCATGTGCGTATGGTCCCCTTTTTTGGCAAAAAAAATGGTAAAACGGGCTATGGGTTCTATTTCCAAGACCTCCGGGACAACGTCCCCTACCCCCCCCACCCCCCCGGGAGGATTTCGTTTACCCCCCCCCCAATCGGGTAGTGTCGCGCCGATATTTTGCAATCAATCCGTTTTGATGTGATAGTAATGTGAGAGCCATAAACATCTGTTAGATTTTTTGGTGGCCCAATAACCGCGCTTACACCAAATCAAGTAATAAAAGGGGGCGTGGGCGTGAACCAGAACTAATTTTGTGCAATATGTAGCCTGTAGATCCAATATGCAAAATCAGACTTTTTATTGGTCTGCCAAGCCCGTTCAAAGGTGCTATCAAAACATCGGCGTATGTTTTGGACTGAGATTTGTCATCTTTAATCCATGCACTGAAACATATTTTTCCTAAAAGGGTGTTTTGCCTTCAAAGAACCACAATTTGATCATGCATTGTGTATTTGATCTTAAAATAACTAAATTTTTTTTCTAAGGTACCCTTACAGGTTTAGCTATTTCAAAAATGATTGTACAATCAATCACAGATATCCTCATGTTTATAAATTTCATCTTTTAAAATTGAATTACAATTTATGATACCAATGTCGTTAATTTGACATTTATATTGCGCAAAGAAAGTTGCGTGTATGATAATTATGAAATTTATATGTTCGAATTATTCATGTCCATCAAACAATTGACCCAATTAATGAAGCATTATTTAACTTTGTTTGACATGTATTGCATACTAAAAATTACCAATTAACGATCAAAAAAAGCAGATTGCCATGACATTATGTCCAGTGTGGTCAACCCAACCCCCGAAACCAATACCTTTTTTATTCTGTTCGCAACTTGGTCCATTGGCGTGTTTTTAGCTAGGTGTTGCTCCAGACAGTGGCGGTGCCAGGGTTAGCATGTAACCCCCCCCCCCGGCCATAACAGTTCTTCCCCCCCCCCCGCCAGAAAAATACGGATCTTTGGCAAAATCAGTGAATTTTGGGGCCAAAAATCACCAAAGTGTGGCAAAAAACAGCCATTTGGATCCCAAATTGTTAAAATCTGCAAATTTCGGGTTTCCCCCACAAATTTTAATCTTTCCCTCCCCTCGAGATTTCCATCCCACACACCCCCCCCCGCCCCGAAAAAATATTGCGCTGCGCTGCCACTGCCCGGGGAACAGATACAAACATTCAGATGCACCCAGGGGTCGATGCAAGGTAGGCCTACAACAGCATGGCGGTGGAGGGTGACATGGGGCGGGTGTGTGGTGCTCTCCCCCCATTTTTCTTCCGTTACCCAGGATTCTCCCCGACCATTACAGCCCAGCCCCGCACCCGCCAGAAAAATAATAGATTCTTTGGCAAAATCAGTGATTTGTGGTCCAAAAAATCAACACCACTTTGGCAAAACAGCAATTTTGGGGACTACAATTGGGTCACTCGGCAAAATTTGAGTTTTCCTAAAAACATTATTTAATACATTAACTTCTTGCTCCACCCATTACCCCCGAATTCCCCTCCCACCCCTCCCGAAAAGACGTCCTGGCGCCGCCACTGCCAGAGCAACATAGACGGAACATCAGAATGCACTAGGTCTGAGGCAGGTAGCTACAGAATGCCACCATCTGGTGCCCCGCGCCAGAGCAATAATTTTCCCAAATAGGCCCTATGTAGGCCTACCACTAATTTAGTTATAATAAAATTTAAAAAAAAAAAAAAAAAAAATTATACTTTGTTTCTTTGAATTTTTGGCACACAGCGCACTAAATTGAATGTCCCTCTGATCGAATCGGAAACAACCGCGATGAAATTGGGTGTTAAGCCTTAAGGCTGGTGCTTTCAAAGCTATATGGTCATTCGGTGATGAGAATTTTGCCAAAACGTTCTTGTGTTATAGACCGCCAATTGCCCCTAATAAGGTTGTTTTGTTTTTTTTTTTTTATGCTTGGGCCATGTTCTAAATTAGGTTCTTGGGTTGAAAGATTTCACAATTATTGCCGAAAAATGGAGTCTTTGGCTGGCGATGTTTCAATATACATGAGTGACAATGAATACTTGGGTGTTACACCTAACTACTCGGCATCAACACCCATCCCCCCCCCTCCACCCCCCGCTCTAACCCTGAACATGGAGTAGCGACATCCATAGATATCTAATGGGAGCTGGGTCCTGTCAGCGCCCTTAGAGATGCCAAAACCCAACGTGCAGAACGCCCGTTCTGAGGGGTCAAAAGCGCGTTCACGGGAAGTCCGCGCCCGTTCAGGCTTAAATTCCAATCCCGATCGAAGGATCTTCGTCCCACACGACTGATTTTTCATGATTTCCATCAGCAATTTCCCGATTTTCTCAACTTTCTACCTTTCTTCCCAAGAGGGCTTCCCCCCTTCCCCATATTATCTACGTCCCTGAGAGCCCCTTTCTCCCGACCAAGCTTACCCACTGGGGGGGGGGGGGGGGAATCGTTCGTTCCTTGGTTTTCCCCTTTAATTGGCAGTATTAAATGTTTCACCTGGCTTCATAGCTCAGTTTGAGATAGGGGGCCCTAAATATTGCGCTCTCGACATAACCACTTTTAATAAGGCATAAAGGCAAATAAAATGAGGCCTGGAGAAAATACGGTAATGCTCTTTTATTTTATTGCGTTAATGGAATAGTGATCAACCCGTTTAGGTACCGCTTTACCCTTCAAATCACTAGCGGTTGCCCGCTCGCAGCGCGGGCAACCGCTAGTTTATGTATAAAGATGTTACTTGTATGCAACACACAACATTCCCAGTCTTTGGCACAAGCACCAGTTTGGCGTGTAGACACCAAGTGATCTTTAAAAAATTGTTCTTACCTACTCGCTTGGGGGTGTTCATTCGCCCCGTGTGTCCCTCCTCACTTCGCCCACTGTGGTCCCAGGTTTGACCCTTGTCCGGGCCTGCAATTTCATGGCGTTTGGTTTCAGTCCATATACTCGGCCTCGCAGGTTATTTCTCCTGGGTACTCCAGTTTCCTCTTGGCTTCTAAAACCGGGCTTTCTTCTTCCCTAATGTGTATATGATAATAAAGTGAATTGAATAAAGTATCTCATGTCACTAAATGACAAAGTGTTTTGATGTGTCATAAATACTAATACCTTTCCTCCACCTCCTTACATACTGCTCTTGCTAAGTTGATGATGTAATGCTGGTTCAAAATTTAACCATTTGTTTGCCGTTGGTGAAATTTAATTCTTGTAGTTCATGAAGGCAAAAGCATACCAGTGTGTCAAAAAATCGGAGTTATTAATACAAGACTGCATAACCCCTAACACGTCACGGGGGGTTTTGCCAAATCTTCCGAGATCAATGAGAATCATTTTTTTTATTTTTAAATGTACCAGAATTCAAATGAGAAGCAAATTTTTTGCATTTGATTGCATCTCATGACCTTTTCCCGGCACCGGAGTACGTGATGTCAAGTTGTTAACCGCCGAGAGCCAATGAGAACCAAGACACTTTCTGCAGGGAAACGGTCCGAGAAGCATGGAGAATCATTTACCTCCTCGTGGTGAAGTCCTAGGTGCAATGAGAGTCAGTTTCGCGACAGAAAATAGTTGTTTTGATTCCGAGATGCAATGGACGGGTTTTGACGGGTAATTGACTCTCATTGCTTCAGGATGGGTTAGGGTTTAAAAGTGGTTAAATTCGTTAGCGCCGAGAATCAATGATATCATCACCTTCTCGGTTAAACGGTCCGAGATACAATGAGAATCATCATCTCCTGCATGGAAAGTCCGAGTTGCAATGAAGAATCATTCATCTCTGCAGGGAAACGGTCCGAGGTGCAATGAGAGTCATTTTTCGCGAACCAAAAATTTGTTAAAGTTTCCAGATGGCAATGATGCAATTATCGACCAGTACCAACGGATTGTTGCATCTTATTGATTCTCGTGCGGGTTGGGGTTAATATAAGCTCATTTCCACATATGTGTACATACTTTGGCTGCTTCAGCTGTTTGGAAAGTGAATCGAACAGCATGTACGGCAGTAACCCTGAGCTCCAAGACTCAAACGTCAGCTTAAACTCACCTTTTTTTCGTCAAGCTTTTCATGTTTGTTTTGTTTGATTTGTATGTGTTGTCCTTTTGTGGCCTCGAGTTTCTCTTGAGATTTTGTACCGTATAAGAACTAGTTTTGGTGGGCCGCCCTCTATAGTTGGCAGGACAACTTAGCAATCGTTGTGCGTGTGTATGTTGTGTGTGTTGTGTGTGTGTTGTTGGAATGTGTGTGTCAAAATTGTTAATTTTTCATGGGGCGGCCCGCAGCTTTCTATGCTTTGAAATATAGCGAGCGCGAAGCCGATAACCGCGAAATTTAGTTTATTATTATTATTGTTGTTTCTGGTA
>JAMKCH010022043.1:0-76265 GCA_023653785.1 Ophioderma brevispina
AAAATTTTTAAAGTTTAAAGATTTTTAAAGAGATTTTATGAAGGAGCTGTTCGCAGAGATTTAACTAATTGTACTGATGAACGTACATTGAATGGGCTCTGATTTGTTTAATTAATACCTTTACTTTGTTGGTTTAACTATGTTGAAATATATAACTAGTGCTATGATTCTGTTCTAGAGTTCAGTGTTATTCTATAGAGTTATCCATCTTTGCTTTCAAAAAAAAGTAGAGTAGTTACATGTACGGTAGTCACGATTCACTAACCAAATAGCTTTTAAGGATTCCATCCACAAAATCAACTCGGTCCATCAGAGTTCAGATCCAACCAAAGAAAGGTGGCACTGTATTAGGGACAAAATATTGAAAATCCACCTGAAAGGGTTTTGTCCATTACAATGCTCTAAAAAAATTTAAATTTATATATATTTAACAGAACATTCTAATATACAGTGAAAATAACATCCATTAGGTTGACATTCTTTGCAGAAAACCACAAAAGATTAAAATATTGTTATCCATAACAATGGGAATTTTAAATCTGGAACATATAAAGTTTTGTTAGGAAATTAAACATGATGAAGTCAAATTTTCATAACCTCATTTCTTACTGTTTGCAGGTTTCTGAATGTCTTTCAAATAGTTAAAGTTTTTACAAGAAAATCATTGTGTGAATCCAATAACATTTGCCACCCAAAGAAAAGCTCTGTAATTTATCTGGAATTATATTCTAGACATAGCAATATATTTTATTACAAGGTGCCGAAAATGGTAGTACTCAAGCATTCAAAAGCGAGTCCCCATGCAGCTGCCTATCTGGTCGGATGCCCTCATCCACTTTGAAGTCGGGCAGCTGACAAATAACAAGTTCAAAAAACGGAGACTTGCATCTCATAGTAAAGTTCCCATCACAGTTATCTTGCAGAATTTACTTAATATCTAGAATCTGGCACCCAAAATTAAAAGGTAGGCATGCTATAAAAACCAATTCTATAAGGTTGTCCTGACTGGTGATACCACTATCTATAATAATAATAGACCCTATTTTGGTCTTCTCGCTGAAATGCTAAGGTTGAGGCCATTCTCAAGGCATGACTCGACTTGGCGGATGTTAAGTGAGGAGTCAAGATTGGCTTGCCCCACCTAAACATTCTTACTACCAAAACTAGCATATAAGCTTAACAAATAGTATCATCTTCAAAGCTACAGTAGTCAATAGGATTTGCACCTTTCACAAACCAGACAATTGCATACGATTGCAAAGCTGCTAAAAAGAAATACTAAAGCTGGTGTGGGCAGGAGTGATCACTGTCTGTAAATAACCCTTTGTGAGAAAGAATGCACCAAGGTTCAATAGTCCAGCTGACTTGCAACCTAGTGTATTTAACACGGAACAAGAAATGCTTTACAAACGCAGTATTGGCACCAGTAAAAAATGAAATCTTGGTAGTTACATTCCAGGTGACAATACCAAACCACACTAAAATTACTTGATTAAAAAAAGAGCTCGGTATATCTGTACGCCGCATGACAAAAAACGCAGAATTAACTTTGGTAACTGAGGAAAATAACATATCTTATTAGGTATGTACCGTACGATTTATGGGGGGGGGGGAGCGGTATCACGGTAACGGAAGGACATTTTGACTCCATTTACAAAGTTTAAATACATGTATCTAAAATACTTTCATTTCGACCACCAAAAGTATCAGCAATCTGTACTCACATTGCACTAACATAGATTTCCACAACTTTTTTAACATGAATATCTTTAGTTTCTTAATTGCATATTTAATGACGTGGTAACGGAAGGACAGCAAATGGACAAAGGTTTTCAAGCTTAGTACGCGTTTATTGAAAGGGACAATGCGAAAGTGGATTAAGATTTGTTAACGGAAGGACGGTAACGGGAGGACATAATGTTACTCAACTAAGCATAAACAAAACTTCATCCACTTACTTAAGGGCATTTTGTGATCCTAGCACCTAATCTTCTTGTTTATTGCCTCACTAGCTATCCCTGAGAAATCCAGATTTCATTCGATTTTGTAAAGACGTTTTGATGTTAATATCCGAATATGACGAAACTTGTTATCGTGGTAGTGGTGGATGCAAGTAGTGGTGTCATCTTATTTGGTGCAATGAACATATCTGAATTTTTACTTGATTGCCTCATTACTACAAAGGTGACCAGAAAAGATCACAGGGTCCAATTTGCCGAACCTGGTATGTGGGTAGTGGTGGATATAAGTAATACTCAGGTACTAGCTGTGTTCATTATTATTTCCAGTGGCGTAAATTTTTTATAAATGGGGGGATGTGGTTGATGAAAATTTATGAATGAAACGGGGTTTGCTGAAAAGAACCATTAATAGCACATGTGCGTGCGAAGCGCGCTAAAAACGGTTGCCATTTAGAGCTAAATCGTAAAATCGAATTGTAATTAAAAAATATGCGCGCGAAGCGTGCGGAAATTTACCATTTAAACCATATGGTAAAAATATGAGGTTATTATTGTGAAAACACTGAACAGGCATCAACATGGGAGGGATGATCGTAGGTGACCAACACCCCTCATCAAAATATGGGGGGAGAGAGATCCCCCATCCCCCGGGATTTACGACTATGTTATTTGCACAATGAATGAGGCTTATTGCATATTTGTTCTGCTTGGCTATTAATATAAAAAAGGTGAAGTTCTACCAGAGTAAGTGCCCCGTTACGCTCTGACTAAGGGTAAGTTCGGATGATATGAAATCTCAACTTTGTGCATCACAAAAGGGCCCTTGCTAAGCATTGGCCTATGTGCGTTACAATCTTTTGGTGCCTTTAAGTGTTAAAATGGAAAATTGATAAAAGGTGGAAAATAGGGGACAGTTCGATATTCGACGGTCATTGCTCCGAAGTTTTTTTTCCGCACGGTCGGAGTACTCGAACACCACCATTTATGGAAGTCATAATTGATCGTGAAAAGCCTTATTCACAAAATTTTAGTGACTCAGATCTTGCAGTTTTGTGTTATGAGCCAGTGCTTATTTACCACGGTCCCATAGGCCACTGTTGGTAATTTCTGTCCGTTTACGGCAGGGCCGCCCTGATTTACGACGCACCGAAAATAACAAAATTGCAAATTCTTTCTTACAGATCCGACAACCGAATTGCACGTAAGATAGGTACACATGGATTACTAAGGGTCAGTAGTGTAACAGGCCAGCAGTCGGGAGGGATACCTGGGCCGGGCGAAAAAACAATCGTACTCTACTTACCTCAGCTCGTTTTGCCTGCTCACCAGGAAATATTTACCTCCAACCAGGAGAATCTGCCTCATAACGGCCTCCAACCGGAAACCCTCCTCAAACCGGAAACTCTACTACTTGCCCCGCTCTGTACAGTGCACCCTTACCGCTCTCCTGCTAAGGCGTAACTGTCATATGATATAATAATCTCAACTTTTTGTATGCACACAATGGGCCCTTCTTAAGCATTGCCTGTAATGTGGTCCATTCTTTTGTTTTGCTATAGTGTAAAAACATTGGATTTTTTCAATATAGAACTTATTGTGTCTATTTTTCTTGTTCCTGAAAATTGAAGATGATTGATTTGTGATTTAAAAAAGAAAAAGTTGTGATGCTACCTATTAACCACCCCCCCTATTTTTTAATATACTATTTTTAATGAGAAAAAAACACTACCTAGCATTAAATCTGACTTATTTTTGCATATATAACATGTGTGACCTTCCCACCTTCCCCTTCCCCTGAAAGGCTGTGGCCAGTTGAAGCACTGCTATAAATATCCAGAGTGTAAAAATTTGACTTTGTTATATTATTGCCTTTCTTTTACATTTTTTTACATGCCAAAAAATCCATCCACATGCTAATGCATTGGACTAATGTGTAATGTACACTTGAAACACATGTCATAATACTTTATACAAACTCGTCATCAATGGGGACTTTTTATCTGTGGGCCTTCAGTTTTGGCTTAGCTTTTATATAAGGTGTGATTTTAACTAATAGATTGTCATTCCAGGGACTGGTTATACCTCCCTATAATACCGGGCATAACATGAACTGACCTTATGCATTCTAGGTCCATGACTCATACCTGACACCCGGGGTGCGTCTTTTTATTAATTATTTGAGGTTTATTGACTGTGCCATAAATTGAGAAGTTAAAGATATTATGATTTTTCAAGGCTGTATAACTCTGTGCTTATTTGAAGTAATGCAATGGAGAGAAAATTGAAATTCCTCATTGCCAGTATAACCTCATCCAGCCCATTAAAAAAATATGTCCTACTTAATACTGATAATTAACATGATTCAGCACTAAACCATAAATTTTGAAATAATTGTTTGCCTCAGAAGGATGAAGCCAGTCATAATTAGCAACATGGAGGGGGACCTACCTTGTAAAGCCACGCATTTTTTGGCACACTTGCCAATTAACTGGTTTTTTTTTATAAATGACATGACATCGAAGTAGGAATTTTACGCTTAACCAAGCTAAAAAAGCATGAGTTTTATATATTGCAAATCACCTCAACGTTCCGAGAAAAGATCAACTGGCCAGTTTTCTGGAAAATTCAATCTAATCAATCTAGGAGCCGGTGTCTCCCATACTAAGTTTAGGCAGTGGCGTCGGCGCACGAGTCTTTTAAATCCACCCCCCCCCCCCACATCCCCCCCCCTCCCCAAGTCCCCCCCCCCCCCCCTGCGAAAGGAAGCAATCACGATTGTGACGGATCTAAAAAAATCAAATTTTGGGCAAATTAAAAAAAAAAAAGGGCCAGCGATTTTGGAGCCATAATTGGTTAAAACTTTTCATTTTTTTAATTATTTTTAATATCCACAGAATTTCACTTTCCCTCCAAAAAAATCAACCCCCGACAAGAAGTCTGACGACGCCCGCCCTATACCACTATTTTTTTTTTAAATTGGGTCTTTTGGTGACTTTTGTTGCTGAAAATGGAAGGGGTGTATTACACGCCTACATTACAATACATACACTTCCATGGCAGTCCCACCCACCCGTCCCCCCCCCCCCCCCCCCATCCCCCGGGCTTAAAAATGGTATTTAACGGGTAAATTAATATTAGGCGTGAATCTGACAATTATAGGCCTATCCTAAGCTTGTAATGGAAAAAAAATATCCAAGGCGGTGGAATATTCGCCTCACCCCAACTTCCTCCTTGCGAACGTCTAATTTTGCTTGAGGTTGCTGCATTTTGGCACTTTACACCGGTAATAAGTTTATCGGACCCGCAATTGAGCGATAAGCTTACATGGCCTGGCGATTTTTTTTCCAATCACCACAACTGGAGTGATGTGTAATACTTGCCATGTCCCATTTAGTGACTATTCAGTTCACACAGAACAAAATCTTCAGTGAAACCCGGCAAAGTTCCAGCAGGAGTTTTGCCGAGAATGTTGAATAACATCAGTTCCTCTATTATCAATCATCAGGGGAGGGCCGGCCAAGAAATTCCAATTTTTAAGACATCGCCATTGGTTTAATACCCGTAAAAGCGAATGAAACGAAAACTTTTGAATTTTTTTCTATGGTTGTATACGGACGAGGACGTGTGTTGGGCCATGGCAACACCCATGATAGACCCCATAAGCGCGCTAAGCGGTTTGGGATTTCTTCTTTTATTATTATTTGTGCATTCGTTTTGGTGTGTTGCTATATCGAAGAGGCATGACGACCATCCGTCTGCAGCACTGATTGCTACTACCAATATCTACCAATTGAGGAGGGCGGACTACAGTAGAAAAAAAAACCACTCAGCAACAGAAAGAAATTAATACTCTGCTCATCAAACCATTATTGGACACAAATTACAATCACAATTTCAACAAATTTCACTAACTTTACACTCAACATTCCAAATAGATCATATATTTACACATTTCCTCAAAATAAAAACCGAATTTTTAATCAAATATAAGTGACGAACTAATAATGTTAACCCTAGGTGGCTGCTATCAATTTGTACTCCTGGCGGTGAATCAGGTGATGTGCTAGCTCATTTGCTTATACTTTTCGTGTTCAGTTCCTTTCCCTGCTCGCCAAACATCGTACACAGCATGCTTTAACGACGCGCCTTTGTTATTCTTTGGACAAACTAGCCTATTTTAAAAAATGTGATTAAGGCTAGTCAAGGGATATAGTTATCTTTAACTGACTGCTGTTTCTTTTTTCTTTTCTAAGATCAAGTTCAAAAAACAACGGATAAAAATTTAGACAAAATTTTGTGCTACAATGAAAAACTAACTACTAACTCCATGTTAAATTAAAAATATGATAAACGCACGGGTGGAAAATCTGATCGTGGAAAAGCTTAGTGCTAACACCTTTTCAAAACGCGCAATTTACCTATTTACTACCTTACTACTTTACTACTGCTTGTTTTCAAAGAGTATTACCAGTGATGCTTTAAATAAGTCTATCCTTTCCTCCTATCCACGATTGTGTCAACATATCATATGACACCTCATCTGTCAGATGTAAAGGATGCAATACCCCGCATGCTCCTTTAACGGATTCATTTCATTTCGTCTAATGAATACTCCTAACACGAAGCTGAGCCGTCACCTCTTATAGGGCACTAAGGTTAACCAGGCATGGTTCCTTCCGTACACCCTTAACGAATACACACTAAATATTAACTTCTTCTTGCTTAACTTAGAGTTTGTTCTCCAGATGATTTGGACCTAGCATTTAACCTGTATTCGTTATCACACTGCCTCCACCCCATCGCTGGGTAGTGGCTGGACTATTTTAGCCTCTTGTTTTGTGTTATTAGATATTTATATGAAACCCCACCCAGAAATTTGGTGACAAACCGATACAAAGAGAAACGGAAGTGCTTCATTTTGTCCCGGTCCTCTGACTTTTAGTATCGGCAACCACAAACTGCTCTAGATATTGGCCTTTGCTGGCAATCCAAACTATTCCCAGAATTAGAGTTGGGCTTATTTCAAATTCACTTCTGAACACTTTGATTTATAAAAATATATGTGGATTGACAAGTCCAATATAACATGTAATGTGGTGTGATAACATCTCGAAATTCGTTGGAGATAACGTCAATGATCAACCTTTTAGCCACTATTTCACTAATATGTAAAGAAGACTCTTTAAAATGGCAGTAAAGTCGTCGTGCCGAGCAAGCTCGTTGCGCGGAGTGCCCATCTCTCTTTCCTTAGCGGTTGGGCCAGACTCCTCCACATTATTTTTGCTGTGGGGTGGTTCGCCACTCCTACCGGCACAAGCGAGCGAGTCTGTTACTTTCCAAGCATTCAATAACGACTGGTACCCCCATTTATCACCTGGGGGGGGAGGAGTAATTGAGGTAAAGTACAAATGCAAGAAGGTAGGACCTAATTGCCAGAGACGTTTGGTAATGTTGATTGCACCATTGATTAGTTATAGTACATACAAACAACATGGCATTTCCACTTGGCACTACCAGGTTCACCGTGCAGGTTACAGTCAAGAGTACAAACTGTAAGGTTAGGGACTTATCTTTTTCATACTAATACTACGAATTTTTACTTTGTGTCAAAAAAGAAATAATCTTCAAAACAATACATCATACTTTTACATGGCTTTATTCACGGCGTTTTTGTTAAACACGGAATCGCCTAAATCGCCTACTTCGCGTAATTTTCCCTGTGTTGATATTACCACGAATATTGTTGAATCTCGTGAACCAAACAATAACTAAAAAACAAATATGTTGGAATTAAAATTTTGGTGTGTTTGTCCCAAAAATTCTGTTTGAATTTTGTGATGAACTACGCCGAGCAAAAATGTCGTGACGATTGATAAACAAAAGAATTCTCCTAATTTCACTTCAGCTACTTCTGTGGCAGAAATCTCAAACCTCATTAGTCTAGGTCCAAAGGGGGGGGGGGGGCCCCTGAACGGAGTCATCTCATGTATTCGATTGATTAGTCTCTTGCACAGAAAAGTTTTATGAATCGGCGGATGATTGGGCGGTGTGAGCCTATTACCGCCGTTAAATGCGGGTCAATGGAGGCAGATGAGGCGTCAAGAGCGTTGTTAAAGTGTCATACCGTCCTAATGTCAAGATGCCGGGGTGAAAAGGCAAGACCAAATATAACATGCATACAACAAGCCACAGTTAAAATAGTTGGTCATTCTATTAAAATATTAGTTCATTTCTATCAGAAAATTAGGTCGGTAAATATTATGAATAATATTTAATCTGGAAGGATAATTTCAAGAAGATAAACAAATTGTAAGGAACGCAAAACCAACACGATTCTATAAAGACAAACTTTAAATTTTACAAGCCTATTTATGATGAAAGTGAGATTTGGTGTAATATTGAAATCAATGATTAAGATCAACTTTTGGTTTAACATCCACATGGATATCAAATCAGTTTAATTAGATATTAGACCATGGGGGACATTCTAGGATCCAATGGATATTAGACCAAAAGGCATATTAGACCAGATGGACATAGGGACCAATGGGTTTTAGACCCAAATGGATATTAGACCAGAGGATATTAGACCAGATGTGGTTCGGGTTATAGCTAGGCTCTTGAGGATGGTTTTTGTAAAATCTAAAATTTATTACACTTAATCGTACTTATGGAACAAACGTTGAGGTATTTGCCCAATCATTCTGTAGGTAATTCTTATTTCACTGAAGTAAAGTGCCGGTCGGCAAACCTCCCAATGACCTTCTGTACGTCGTGGGACGCAAGTCCCGGTATGGCCGACACCACGCGACCGGCGTTAGTATATATCTTGTGGTTGTTAGACCAATTGGGTATTAGACCAGATGGATATTAGACCAAATGGACATATGACTAGATGGATATTAGACCAAACGGGAATTAGACCAAATGGTGTTTGTGGTTATTAGACCAAATGGTAGAAGACAAAATGGGCATTAGACTAGATAGTAATTAGACCAAATGGATATTAGACGTTATGGTTATTAGATGAATTGGATGTTAGACGTTATGGTTATTAGACAAATTGGTATTAAACATGTAGGAGTTTTATTGTATATTGTAGTACCATCGTTATTATAAATATCCATGACTTGCATGTGTGTAATGACATTTACCCAATTCAGGGGCATGAGTTCATTAGAGTGTTAATGTTTAACTGTTGCGAAATGTTCTTGTTGTATTTCAGAAAGTAATAGAAGTTGTTTCAAGATTTCAATGTTTTATTTTCAAAGCCATTCATTTTGTGTATTAAATGACTGATTGCATTTAAGAAACTAATTGACATGACTAATTATTTTTTTGGTAGGACTAACTAATTTTCAAGTAATACTAATTGTATTTTAATAAAGACTAATTTTTTGGAACATTAGTCTTCTTATACCATTTTTGATTAGTCATGTTTATTAGTCATTTTTCTCAGTGGCTGGACTAATGTATTCTTTTGTTCACTTTAGTAGAATTACTATTATTTTTTATCAATAAGAAAAATAATCCGCCATGTGTAAATATGTGCAGTCTTCATATTCAGCACCACACAGTGATCCTGCGTGTATCGGAGGATTATTTTTACTTACCTAGAGAGTCCTGTTTTCGCGCCAGTGAAGCAATTCCATAAATGGAGGGTAGGGAGAATTAAGCGAAGTAAGCGATTTAGGCGATTCCGTGTTTGATTCATCATGATAATATATGAAAACACACGGAAATAAATAGGTACAGCGATTGTCAGGATAGTTTCCTGATCTGGTAATATAAATAGTAGGGGTTCCCAAAAGAGAAGTTCCCCCCTAAAGTTGAATGAGGACATTTTGTTGCATCACTTCACTTAGAAACTGGAGTGTTTAGAAAAATTTCAAAAAGTTTTAAAGAGAGGAAACTTTGGCTCTGCCACAAACGTCGTTGCTTGTCAAAACACTACTAAACATAGCGGAAACTCTCTTCAGAATGCCTGCAGGAATAAAGTCGCCTAAATATAAAATGCTGCCAAGAAACTGAATATTGACTGTAACTTGAGGAAAATTGATCATCAACCTATCTGGACTTCAGTATCTAGGGTCCTATGTTTCCGACAGCAAGAAAGGACGTCCTGTCCACTGATTACCTGGATCAGAACGTGAAAAGGATTGCACCAAAACCACCCCATAACTAAGACAAATTTGCCCCACTAGTGAACACGACTGCAATGTGCACGGAGATTCATACCCAGAGGCTGTTGGACGGAATATATAATACCAGGCCTTTCCAAGAATGTGCAGCAGAATATCAAGAGTACTGCAACCATGTTTGAAAAGCCTGATCCTTTTTTCGGCTGAACACTAGCTAAAGGTGAAGAATTTTCGGGAGAGGATCTCCCCATGAAAAAAACTCAAAAAACCTGGCATACTTTAATTGATCCACGATATGACCCACAAGCACAGCAAGACAGCATGGTCTAACTCCTAAAGCATCCGGAGGTGTTTCCCAAACATAACCTTCACATAAGCCCAATGTCACACACCCACCAAGTTGCCCACCAACTGCTTTTAAGGCACAATGGCAGCACGAAACCCCAAAGAGCAAGACCTAGACCATAAAATGTATAGTGGTGACCCTGGTTTCACTCGACCCTTCATATTGACGAATTGGATCCGGTATTGCTAAACTTCACCCAGAAAAGCAGTAGGCCTTGACACATCTCACTGAGGCAAACAAAAAATCTTGGCCCCGTCGCATAGGAGTGGCATCTTGAGCTCTACATTGCTGCCTTATTTCCACGGTTCCCAAAGATCTGGAGGAAATCACATGTTATGCACCTCCTAAAGCATGGGAAAGATCCTCCAAATTCCCACAGATCTACAGACCCCATATCACTCCGCCTTAAGGAATACCTACAAAGTTCTTTGAACGTCCCTGCTCCATCGTATCGCACCTGTAATAGATCGACACCTCATACCAGAACACGCAGGTTTTCCTTCCGGCCAGGCAAATCACCAACAAGCCAAGTACTCACCTAACTCAACATATTGAGGATGTTTCGAGAAGGTCTGGTAACCGTAAAGCGGTTCTCGACCTATCAGCAGCGTACACACTGTTAATCACGATGCCTACTCCTAAGACCTGGAAAATTACCAGACAAAATCCGCTTTTAAAACTGAGCTTTATCCGAGGATTGCTTGTGCAAACTGCAGGGTGTTCTTTGTTCAGCTAGTGGCGAAGAATAGCCGGATAGCCGAAAGCTCAAGATGGCTCCACAAGGTAGTGTGCTTGCCAACCTCTCCTTTCAACATATATCCCAACTACCAATCTAGAAGAGCAGGAACCTGTCGTGTTATCTATGCAGACGATCTGGGAATTAGCGCACAAGATGCCCGAGACTTAACAGTTGTTGAAGAGAGAACTCTCCAAAGCTTGATGAACTCACTCCTTATGGAGGAAAACCACCTACGTGCAAATTCATCAAGACACAGGTTTGTGCTTTCCATCTACACAACCGGAAGCCAAACTCAGCTTAAACACAACGTGCCCAATGGTGGGTCCATAGTACCCAACATGTGATGATTTTTGTGGCGATTTCTTTCGCGGTTACGAAATCAAATTTTCAAGGAGTTTTTTTGCTAATTGTCTGATTTAATGAAATACGCTTCTCCTGATACTAAAAAAAAATCAATGAATCCTCCCACAGCTTCATTCGAATAATTAGGTTGGGTCCCTAGGAACCCCCCCCCCCCCCCCTTGGGCACAACGGAAGTGAAAAAATCAGATATTTTAACTAATTAAAAAAATTAAAGAATTACATCTTGGGATTTATTTGCTTAGATATATCCCTTAGGAGGCCAATTAATTAATAATTAATAATACTTTAAATCAATAAACTTTTATTGCTGCTAGCATCAATTTAATTTTGTCATGACGTGCTCTTAACTGTGTAAGGCTATAGGAAAAATAAGGTGATGTTCGAAGGTTTCTGAGAAAAATACAAGAGTATAAATTTGGCTATATTTTTGGGCAAATGATTATTTTAATAATTTTATTCTAATCTAGAGTAGAGATAATGATTATTTTGGTTTCAAAACCTATATTGGAGTTGCTGAGTGTGGAAATGTGCGAACCACTCCTTTTCGGAGAGTGAAATTCCAATTGGCCCATAGGTCGAGGTCAAAGTTCGGATTTCAATTTTACCAAATGTTTTATTGTGGGTATGTGGTTCTTACGTGACCACCCCCATTTACTTGGTATTAGGTTGGGTCCATGATCACACTCCCCATTGTAAAGTGTTATCTGTTTTTGGTCCCTAGGAACCCCCCCCCCCCCCTTGGGCACTAACGAAGTTTTTTTTTTTTAGCTTGCCCCTTAAGTGTTAAAGTTACCTGGTCGGGAACTCCCCTGGAGCATGTGATAACCGTCTACCTAGGAGTTTACCTTGGACCGCACTCTTCGTCGAGAAGACGAAGAGTAAAGTCTGTTCCACGCAATAAACATCTTGAACAAACTCAAACTGGCACAAGATGGGGTGCTCGCACCATACCCTAAGATCGCGGCCATTGCCCTGTGCTACTCATGTGCAAAGTATGCCTGCACTGTATGTGAAAGATCAATCCATGCCAAGAAGCTTGATTCAGCGTTGCCTCCTGCCGGCTTATCGCAGGATGCCTCCGTCCAACACCAACGGAAACTTGTATACATCCTACAGAATTGCTTCCCCCATAACTCCGTCGTAGCGTACGCGAATTGCAAGAGCGTAGCTGCTGCCAAGTATCTAATGTGAATCACCCCTATGTCTGTACAGATTCCTGCTGCCCAACCGGCCTTAAATCCATAGAGAGTTTCTTAAGCAAAGTCCAACCTCTCATTGAACATTCCTCTAAAAAGGAGGTCAAGAGAGTCCCGCCTTGTTGAAAAGAAAGACTTGCCATCAAACCAGTACATCTATCGGTATTGAACCTGGTGAGTGCATCCTCCCCCCTGGAGCTGACTCCTCATGGGCTGAATGGCGATGCCTCACAGATTGAGAAACCAGAACGGGCCGATCTAAAGTTTTCTTCGCTCCTTGCAGATTGGGGCTATCTGGAAGCAGATCCGGATACTACCTGTGGTTGAGGAACATCACCACAGACAAGGGAACCCTCTTGGTCTGCCCACTCTACCACGTGCTGGAGCAAACACTGCACAAATAAGGCACCCTTGCGGAATTCAATGAGCAGGCCAGACGTTGTACCCATCTTCCTTGGCTGGACATAGTTGAGAACCACAGTGTTTGACACTATAAGAGAAAGATTATTTATAATTTCGATGTTATACTAAACTTTATAATTATATTTATAGTTCAAAGCGGTTGATCTCGGCAATCAGTGACTACGTCATTTTGTAATAACCAAATTGAGCAGATTCATTCACGATGACGCAACGGTTGGTTTGACGGATGCTCAGAAAACACGCCGATCATTGTTTGCCATAAGGCGGATGTTGAATAATGCTTTATTATAGGGAAAAATTCAACATCCGTCACTATGTCCTGAACATAATCGCCGATTTGCGAACTTTTTGGTGTGACGGATATTATGGTTAACTTTTCACTGTATTACATCCATTTTAATTAAGAAGAATTCATGACTATTAGCTAAAATAAATTTCCAGTTGTTAATTCGTTTCTTAAATCGCTTGATTGTTTGAAAATCGCATGTGGGATGTGTACGACGTTACCCGCAGAGTTTGTTCGCGATTTTTCAAATGCGATTTTTCTCTAACAAAATTCGTATTTTTTTAACATTCGCACTATGTAAATACAACCGCGAAACCGACGATTTATAGCTCCATGTATGTTAACTACTCCACAAGCATCTTTAAGGTTTGATGGATAGCCGTGTGATAAGAACATTGAAAATCACCTATAGACTGTGTGCTAGATGCAGAAACCCGCAATTATCTATCTAACCGAACTAACGCGGGCGCAGCCGAGATGACCTGTTCACCATGTAGCGCCAAATTGTCCCTGTTTGTCATTAGTTTTGGGGATATCAGATTGATCCTGCTGGAATTTCCTCGCGCAATCACATCATTCTAGTTAAAGGGAAAGGGCGACGACCCCTTTTGGGCATGGTAAACTTCCACATGTGATACACTTGATCAATCCGCACGAATTACAGTGACCCCCGTCAAATTGTGGACGACGTTGGGCAAAAAGATGAAATTGAAGGGATATCTCCATATATCTGTGCTTTGGTCCTGTGCCCACGCCAGGATATGTTTTGTACTCGCATAAGAAGCTTGGTGTAAGTGCCATCCAGTCTATCCTGTAGCTCTTTCTTCATGGTCCAGGTTTCAGATCCATATAACAGGATACTCTCTACACAGGCTCTAAGGTTGAATTGGAGATACCAGATTGCCATAAGTGGTGTAGTTTATTGCAGGCATTCCAAGCTTGTCCTTTGCGTGACAGGAAGTCTTTCTTGCTGTCGGCAACATAGGACCCTAGATACTTGAATCCTTGACCTCTTTGAGTTGGTGACCATCTGTTGTGCAGATAAGTTGATGATCATCTTCCTCATTGACAGTCAGTCTTCTTGGCATTTAGATGTACGCCGACTTTGTCTGCAGCATTCTGGAGTGATGTTAGTAGATCTTGTGCACCACATATCAGATCAGCTGTTAGAGCTAGATCATCTAATTGATACTTTCTTGATTTTACACCTTTGAATACGGTAAAGTGCCACTTTTCTGACAACATCATTTTTGGAAAAAGGGAGTGTGTGTTGATGCCAAAAGTGTTTTTAAAAGCAACGACATTTGTGGCAGAGCCAAATGTTTCCTCTCTTTAAAACTTTTTTTGAAATTTTCTAAACATCCAGTTCTAAGTGAAGTTATGCAACAAAATGTCCTCGAATTTTAGGGGGGAACTTATCCTTTGGGAACCCCTTATATTACAGCATCAGGAAACTATCCTGAAAATTCAGCTTGTACCTATTTATTTCCAGGTGTTTTCCTATATTGATCATGATGAATAAAGACATGTAAATGATTGATGTAGGCCTATTTTTTGAAGATTATTTCTTTTTTTTGACACAAAGTAAAAAATTCTAAAGTCCTAACCTTACATTTTGTACTCTTGACTTTGTAACCTGTACGGTGAAACCTGGTAGTGCGAAGTGGAAATGCCATGTTGTTTGTATGTACTATACTAAGCAATAGTGCAACCAACATTACCAAACGTCTCTGACAATTAGGTCCTACCTATAGCAGGCCCATAGAGAGTGCACACACTTTTACAGTGAAAAAACAAAAAAATAATTATGAAATCAATACATCAAATAATATATTGAAAAAAGAGACAATTTAACTGAAATTGGCAGTTATACTACATGATAAATAACTAAATAGGCCTATACTTACCTAACTCCCGACTTTCTTTTCCGATCTGATGCATACCGTAGTATGTCTAACCAGCATGGACTGATGGAATGCTCAACTTGACATGCCTGTTAGCCCAGGCCCTGTGTTAGCCGACAAGTTCACAATACCCCAACGTCTACCGCCTCATGCTTTAGACTGAAGTATGTGCAGCATAGCTAAGAGGGTCGTCGAGTGCCAAATTGTGTAAACACGTATTTCAATACGGAATAAATCGCAATCTCATCATAGTGCGCAGTTCACACTCCATAGAAAAACGTTTTACACAATTTGGCACTCGCCAGTGGTGCTAAGCATGTATGATTGAACTATTTTGGAAATATACAGCCGCTATTTCAGGCCTGCGCTATTTTGTCCCCGGGGAAACTTAGTCTCGGTCCCAGTACGTGGTGAGTGTCCTGCTAACGTATACGGCGAATACTCACACAACTTTCGTTTCAGGTCGATCTTCGATTAGTCCGCTATAGGACACAGCTGTTTGAATGGTCTCATTTATATGACAAAACGAGAATATAATAAAAAAATATCAATGGCGACACACTAATTGCAAAAACAATTTGTAATATTTATGCCACGACACTACATTCCTGTGTATATTTGATGAAATTCATTTGCGGGCAAATGTGATTTTTGCAGTTGTCAAATTTGTTGCTTTAAAATTGCTCCAAGAAATAAAAGATACAACAATTTCGCGCCTGTGCTCAAACAGCTGTAGGAGTGCTCAATTGGCTGATCGTTACACGGGCAAGTTGGTTCATTCATCAAGGTTCCAAGGCAGGGCTTAAAGCAAACTTTCATGCGGGTACCGGTTTAATCTTTTTGTAACAATGGAAACACTGTTTTTCTTTTTTCAACCTTGGAAGAACGGACGAACCGACAACAACCCGGTTGTTGAGTCTTAATGGAAGCCAACACTCTGACTGCTCCATGGGTGTTATCACCATCTAGACGTGCAGAGCCGTTGTTAGGGGCGGCTTCAAGACTCACCCGTCGGTTGACTTGCGGTTCATGGCGGTGTAACCGGGTTTAATGCTTGGAACAATGGAAACTGTTCGAACCCGGAAGAACCGGGCGGAACCGATAAGCAAACCGGTGGTGAGTTATGAAGACAACCCTTACTAAATACTAACCATAAAAAACCGTTGAAAGAACTTTTGTGATAGTTTTTCATGGCCCGTTTTCAGTAAGCAAAAAATCACATCAACATATCGCTGATTTTGAAATAGGCTTTACCGGTCGGTCGATGTTTTTTTTTCTCAAAATCCTGATTTTTTTTCCAACATCAGCGGGGAGCTCGTAACGAACTCCAGCAGACTTGTTGGGCGAGTATTCGCAGTAAACGTGCCCGTAGTACTGGGTACGAGGGATAGGGGAAACTCAACTTTGGTCTAGGTGTAGCCATGGAGTCCGGGGGGAGTAACTGGGTATTCTGAGTTACAAAATGCGAGACATGTCCTGGGTTATCAAATGCAAACCAATGTCTCTCTGTCCACATTGGGTGATTCAAATTTGACTATTCAGTCTCAAAATTTATTTTGGATTTTATAGATACCTGGAATTACTTGTAAAGCCCTATAATTCAATTTGTAAGTTGAACCCTTGAGAGTGATATCCCTCAAATGCAAAAAATACATTCCCATCAAAAAATCAAAGAAAAAAATGTCATTTTTGTTTTTAAATCGCACAAATACCCCTTTCAATTTGTAAGCTTAACCCTTGAGGGGAAACAGCTATTACCTCAAACTATGCCAAAAATATATTGCCATCAAAAAAGTCCCCCCCCCAAAATTTAAAAAAAAAAAAAAACAAGATTTAATGCCCCTTGACTCAATTTGTAACTAACCCTGAGGGTGCTCTTCAAATGGTGTGAAAAAATACATTCCCATCAAAGATTTTTGTCATAAAATTTTGAAAAATGAGTAATGCCGCTTTAATTCAATTGTCAGCTTAACCATTGAGGACAATCTTGCTCAAATGATCCAAAAAATACATTCCCATCAAAAAAACAGATTTATTTTTTATCAGAAAACTTTTGAAATCGCCATAATGCCCCATTAAGTCAGGAATGCGGAACCTTAAATTGGAAAATGAGGAATGGCCTGTCAATTGGCATTGCCCTTTCAAAGTAAATGAGTGAATGGTCTTTTGGTAAATGGAAGGTATATCCCTTTAATTGGTAAATTGAGAAACATCCCTTAATTGGCAAATTGAGGAATGGAATTGCCCTTTAAAGGTACAAATCATGAAATAGGACCTCTAAGTAGTAATGGAGGAAGACGCCTTAATGCGTAAATGAGAGGAACAGCCGCTCTTATTGTAAATGGAGGATAGCCCTTTAATTGGTTAATGTAGGAATAGCTTGTCATAGTATTTCATGATTGCTAGCACAGCAATTTGCATAATCCAATGTACTGTTTCAAGAATTACAGAATTTGCTATATTTAAAGGGCCACCATCAGTGATTTGCTAAATCAGAAAATCGCAACAACAAACCATCAAAAATCAGATATTACATGTCTGTAACAAGTACCCAACATACCCCCCCTCCATAGCCCAATGATAAGACAGAAGCAACTAATGCAGCCCGACAAATCGTAATTTAAATCATTGACTGTCCGTACGGACACTACTACAACACATGATTCAATGGAGTTTCGTATCTGCGGAACAATGCCTATTTTTGCTTTTCTGTCAATTTTTTCAGTTGCTAAAAAGTAACTCAATGAGAATTCTACATACTTATCCTTCACTTGTTAAGCTATTACTGCAATTCAAATACTTTGACCTCTTTTCAGATAATCCCTGATAGTCGTGTCTCCCCAGACAATGCCATTAAAAATGCCCCTTTCTTAATAGCCCACATCTGCACTTTGACCACCTATGAATCCCCCCCAAAAGTGTGTTATGGCATACGCAGTCTTTCATGTAGCCGGATAAGAATTTTGCATATTCGGCGTACCATTTTAGCAATCGAGCAATTATAGCATATTAATTTGCTCATTTGCACACCTAAGCTGCCTATATCAAACACTTTCAAATTGCCAAATAGATGGGCACCAATGATAGGGACTTGTCCATGTAGTGAAGGAATTTTGCATATCAGATGTACTGTTTTAGCAAAAATATAGCAATTGTTGCATTTTTGCCATATAAATTACTCATTTGCATAAATGCGCATGCGAAATACAACCAAAATCCAATCACGTTGAGGAACTCTTCAACCCGCTTCCTTCATAAGTTACCTCAATACACGCCTATGCCGAGACCTCAAAGTAAACTAGTACACAAGTCTTGAGGGAAATTTAAAGTAAAAACACTCTCAGTGATCATCGAATGAGTCAAAATATTGAAAATGGCAGGAATAGCTCAAACGAGGATGCGATATATCTGTAGACTCATCTTAAGTTATCTTACAATTAAAATAATTGGCAGAAAAGGAAAATAACGGCAGTGTTCAAAGATATGAATCTCCATTCAATTACGTGTTGAAGTGTCCGTATGGACAGTAATGACTAAAATATCCGATTTTGTGCTTATTAGGTTGCTTCTGGTCTTATCATTTGCAGGGTATGTTAGAATACCTGTACTCGTTACAGACATGCAAGAATCTGATTTTTTAATGAATTTTTAATGATTTTTTTTTTTTTTTGATTTTCTGATTTGTGCCTTTAAGCAAATTAGATAATTAGCATATTTTGTGCCTAAAATCAAATCAAGCAGAGAACTCATCACCCCGCTTTATTCCACCAAGTTACATCATAGCCAACAGAACTCGAGATAAATCGTACACATTGACAGACAGACACACAGACAGTCAGACAGAACAGGGATTACTAAGTCTCGGCCAGAACAAAATTCAAGCGAGACAAAAATGAGCTCCAACCTCATCGGTATTTAATAATTCTATCCACTATTTTTACATTTTAGTCAATGTGTTCTATTTTTTTCTACATGAAAAGGCACATGGTTTTTAGTGATGCTTATTTTCTAATATTACTCTTATTTAAAGGTGCAACGAGAGATTTTAAGTAATAGGTGTCTCGAAAAAATTTGAAAATTTAGATTTTTGCACTGGTGTAAATCTTTCTATCAAAAATATCCCCATCTGAAAGTATTAAGCTGAGAACCATTTCTTCGGTACAAAAATTGTGATATTTCTAATTTCCTATAGGAGCAAATATGAAATTCAGCCTATGTTTTCTATTGAAATATAAGCATGCTCAAATCACCTTTTGTTTTCATTTTAAGTTATTTCTGTAGCCAAATAAAAGGCAGGGAATCTATTGCGTGTCTAATCTTTATGAAAGCACTACATTTCACAGAAAATATGGACTGGATGACTTGAAATCTCTCGTTGCACCTTTAAAGAAATCTGAGGACATTTTCTGAACAATGCACCCACTTTTCTCCAAACTGGGTTTTTTACATATTTAAAATGCTTATCTACGTGTTACATTGCACCTGAAGTGAATAAGCACAAATGACTTCGTATTTTCTGAAGCATAGGCCTCTTAAAGGAGAGAAGCCAATTTCAAAACTTTTGCTTTTTTTCACTTTTGTCTTGTAAACCCCCGAAATATTCTCGGTAGTTATTCTACAACCAATCGAGGTCAAATCTAGTGAAATTTGTATCATTCCTCAGAAAATCTCCCTGTGTCTCTTTATAGTGGTGTGTGTGTGCGCCATGATTCTATAGATTGAGGTTTTCAGTTGAAATTTAAATGAAACCCGCAAGACACATATTTAAAGACACAAACAGCAAGCTGCCACTGGATTGTGCAGCAGTAATCACTCTATTTAATTAGAGGTTAATGGCTGAATATTTTTAGCTTTGACAACAAATAATGGCTTGTCATTTTGTCTTGACCCGGAACTCATGTCTACAAAACAGGCATGGCTAAGGTCAATAATGTTGTCAATAATGCATTATGTTCCCTGATTGGTCAATTATATAATTATATTAATTTATGCCAGATAAAATTTTGTTCAGTGATAAAGTCTGAAGGCAATGCTTTGAATTTCTCCGAAATACTTGGAAATTATGATTTTATTGCATGCAGAACATTTAAGCAAACCCACTTTTTGTTCGCGCAAGTGTAAAACCTTCACTTTTTATTAATAACCCACGCTTTTGACTAAAACACACATTTTAGCAGGGAAATTTTTAAACCCATCCTCTTTGGAATTTAGCCGACTTGTGTAACCCACGCTTTGCATGGGTTGCCAACTATAAGTATGTAAGGCTGTTAAGACACCCCCCCCCCCATTTGTCACCCAAAGACCCCATATTTTTTTAGCAAATCACTAGGACAAAGCATATTGGATCACTTATTATTTCTTTAAAGAGGCACTGGCACTGGCACATTTGAAAAATAGTGCGCCCTGAAGATTTGTCAAAATTTATATTTTTGCATGGTTGCAAATCTTACATATACAAAGGCCCTCACCTGAAATGATTAAAGGTGATCGTCATTGCTCGGACGGCATATATTAAGCTATATACCAATGGAAAGCTTATGACTTCATGATGCCAAAATATCTTTTCCAAAAAAAATAATCGTGTAATATAGCCGCTATAAACCAAAAACTAACCCTATATTTCACTGCGATTTTACACCAAAAAAAAAAGCTTAAGCTTTCCTTCTCTGACCTTGGCAAATTCGTGTGACGTAGGCGATTTTGTAAGTCTTGTTGCGCAATGCATCTTCCAATGTAAAGGAACCCCAAATCGCCCCTATTCTCCTGTGTTGAATATATGTTGGTTGACTAGGTTCCTTGATCTCTGTAGATTGGCAAGTGTGCAAGAAATGTGAAAAAAATCGCTTGAATTCTCATCGCTTACGATGAATCGTGAGTATATAGCAAGCAGAGCTCAGATGCCAGCTATGTTTACACGAAAGTGTGAGATTTTGACCACCACTCATGCTCCTGGAGCATGAAAAACCTTTGAGGTTAGTGAGGGAGACCTGCCCCTGGAGCATGGGTGGTGGTAAAAACCAACCGCGTGGGTATATAGACACGGCTCTTCTATTGATTTATGTTACACCCTCTTAAGCTAATCGATGGAATTGCATGAGGTATAGGCGCTATCAGGGGGAGTAACGGAAAATATCTTATCTACTTTTCTCAGACCGGGAAACAGTCACTCAATTATGGCTATTGAACCTTTTTTAATAAATCACTTTTGGCTTTGCTATTGTGTTTCCGGTTAAGTCTTGGTTCATCGAGCGTAACATGGCGGTAATTACTTTAACTAGCGACAATTTGTTAACCATAATAAATTGCAGCAATACTGTGAAGCAAGGAATTCAGTATGTATAAAATACCGACTGAACCGCCTTCTCTGTGGGATAGAGCCATCAAATCTACCAGATAGTTATCTGTATCTGTATTGCTCATAATTCTGATTTATTTGAGCAAATTTTAGAGAAAACAATGGTAAGTCTTCGAAAGTGCAGAAGCGAGCGATACAAGTGAATGGGATTTTGTTTCCACCACTGGCGAGTGCCAAATTGTGTAATACTTGCATAGAAGCTCATAGACGATTACACAATCGGTGACGTCACCACCTCACAGCGCCCAAGTCAATAATATTGACTTTCGCTGAAGTGGTGTTGCTTGAAAGACGATTTTCATTTTGGCTCTTGTAACCTAATATAAAATCGCGATAAAATAAGCTTTCCATTGGTATATAGCTTAATATATGCCGTTCGAGCAATGAGGATCACCTTTAAGACCAAATCAGCATCCTTATGGGTAAACAGAACAATTTTATAATTAATGTTGCTGGCCCAGTGGCGGATCCAGGATTTGAAAAATGTCAAAATTACCGGGGGGCTGAAAGGCTGAAACTTGTCCTAAAGCTTCTAAAATGGGCTGATTTTGCAAGATTTTGCAGAATTACCGGGAAGCGCGCCCCCTCCCTGGATCCGCGCCTGCTGGCCGACATTAATTCAGCAGATGACGAAAATGGCGTTTAACACAAGAAAACGCATGCCACATGCATGTTTCCCATGCAATGCACCGTTTGACCGGTCTGTAACCTTTGTGGTTTTAATATCAATGAGTACGAGATAATGATATCTATGTAATATACACAAATGTTGATTAAAGTTATGGAAAACTCAAAAGTTAGCCTACAAATTACCTGGATGGCTTTAACCTCTTATTAACCTCCCTATCTGTTTTTGAGTATGTTATTTTTATGTGTAAAATGTATCTCTGTTCTTCCAATGGCCTAGACCTAGACTATGATTTGAGAGCAAATTGAATTTCATATTTTGTGAAAATGTGCCAGTGCCGCTTTAAAAATACAGCCAGAAAGACACTCCAGAGGGAATGCAATCATTATATGGCCACGGCAGTTACCTTAATTGGTAACTCAAGTGGTTTAGCACTTGTCTGGCTATTTAGGAGCATTTTGATGTGTTATCCACCACCTCGTCCCCGGACTTACCTAAAAAAGTTTAGATTTTTATATCATTCTGAACCATTAGCCTTAGTAATCAATGTGTTCTAATATTACGTGCAAATTGGTCATATCGTACTGGAGAAATTTACAGCACAGTGGCCTTATGGGACCATGGAAAAACAAGCAATTGCTCATTAAAACAAAACCATGCAAGAGTCGGAATTCAACTTGAATTGCTTTTCTCTAAAGGATATCTGGTGAACAATGTGCTGCCAATCAGAAAGCACCTTTAAAGGTGCGTTTTCCGTTTCCGATGTCTTGGGACCCCCCTGATTTACCAGAAGTAGTATAGATTTTGATTCTCAGAGAAAGGCCATATTTTTCTCATTGTCATCCTGAAATTTGCACCCTCAAATCCATTTCATTCCCAAAGATATAACAAAAAATACAGCGGTCCTCGAACCGCTTGTGTCGAATTGCCGTCGCGGTATTGACATGAGAGGCCTACATGACGTTTCACCTTATCTTGGACCCTCGCCAAACAAATGAGGGTTTGCAGTTAAACGCCATAAACCAAGTTTGGTTCCAATTGAACTTCATCTTTCAAATGAGGTTAATTTTTAAATTTTCAGCCTATCTGACAACTTGACCTTACATTGCCTTTGACATGTGATATGTGACCTTGACCTCATCAACAAATGAGGGTCATGTTGCACCATGTATTCAAGTTCAAGTTTGGTTCCAATTGAACTTCAACTTTTCAAATGAGGGTCAAAGTTTACATTTTCAGCCCCTGTTATTATTTTGACTGTCACGGACGTCTTGGACATTGAGGTCAACTTTGAACCTCATCATAAAATATGGGGGATGCAATGTTGCACCTGTGATCCCAGTTTGGTTTTAAATATATCAAAGTATGAGATATTACAGGCAATGTCAAATGTTACCCTTTTCACAACAGGACAAACAAACAACAGACATCAACAGCATCAACAGACTACAGTGGACAAAGTGTTGATCACTATGTGTCTTCCTGCCTTAGGGCAGGAAGACAACAAAACCGCTGTTGTTTAGTGGTTTAACCATCAATATTTAGAACAGTATTGAATAGGGCTTTGCAACGGTGCATTGCATTATTGGCAGCTACCATCAAAACCACAAGTTTGTTTCCCACGTTGATGGGGTCTATGTGCAGGCCAGCTCTCATATAAGTAGAGAAACATGACAGATAAAAGTGAAGAACCAGAGGCCTTAGAGGCCATTGGAAGAAAGAAAGAGATATATTTTACACTAAAAAAACATACCCCAAAAAAGATAGGGACATGGATGTGAGGATAAAGAAATCCAGGTAAATTGTAGGCTCACATTTAAGTTTTCCATAACTTTAATCAACAAAATGTGTTTATGACATGAATATTTGACTCGTACTCCGATATTAAAACCAAAAAGGTTAAGGACACGGTCAAAACAGTGTGCATAGCGTGGGAAAATGCATACGGCATGCGTGTGTTCTTGTGTTAAACGCCATTTTGGTCGTCTTCTGAATTTCGTGTCGCCGGCAACGCGAACTTACAAAATCGTTCAGTTTACTCATAGGAAAGATGATGTGGTCTTTAATCATTTCGGGTGAGGGGTTTTGTATATAAAAGGGGGCTTTACAATCATGCAAAAAATATCGATTTGAAAAAATCTTGGGGCGCAATATTTTTCAAATTGCAGTGGCATTCTTTAAATTGTAAAATGGTAGAAAATGGTTAAAGGTTACAGTGCGTAGCCAGAGGGGGGGGCGCGGGGGCCGCGGCCCCCCCCCAATAATTGAATTTCGTCGTATGTAGAAGAGGAGCCGTCGGTTCAACTTTGAAACCGAGCATCAAGATGCAGTAGACTATAATTGAGTGCCATTCAAAGCCAACAACAAATCCTTTGAACGTACCTTATATATTATTTAAGATTAAAACCTCTTTGAATAATTCCATCATACGTACTTCAGTAATAATACTATTAAAGTTCATGATGATGAGAATTGTTTTACAATGCTTTAATTTTTAATAAACATTCTCTATTAGGCCAACAAGTAAGTTAGGGTTTTTCAGAGTCCTTTTTCCAAAGCTACTTTTAAAAAGGTTACTTCCTTTTTGTTCTTACCGGTAATTTATTTATAAAATGCTATTTGAAAAGTCATAATTCACATTGAAGAATCTTTATTTTGTCTTCAAACACATTGTTGTGTGTCTTTTGGGGTGATCCACAGTCTCATCATTGATTCTTAACCTATGTTTAATTGCTTTGTTTAAGTTGAGATTTGTAAAGTTTTACCTGACCCGTTAGCCTAAAGGATAGCATGTTGCCTAATCATACTTGCAAAATCGATTACTCTGACGAAATTAGTCATTTTGTATTTTCTGCCGTAAAAGGACAGAAATTATAATGCAGTGGCCTTGGCCTCTGGGGCACCGTGATATAATGATTGTTAATAACATTAAACCCCTCATCAAAATCACTTAAAATTTGGGAATTAATCTTTTCTCGGGATTTCTAATGAACCATAAACAAAAAGGAGTGTTTAGAGCACAAAATGCACCTTTAATTGATTTGAGTGGCCCTTGCATTAATCTGAAATGTACCTTACTGCACTTGTTAACTATTTAAAGGGTAACTTTAAAATTTTAAGAAAGGGTGGCATTCCATTTTTTTAAAGCCGGGTGTTTTTACATCTTTATAATGATACAGCGTTATTAAAGGAAAAAACGAATGGCAAATCCCAATTTTCCCTTAAGGATTATCCGACTTCACTTAGACTCCTCTTTACTTACTATCTGATAAAACGTCCCAAGACAGTACTCAAAGGGTCCGCAGGCGGGAGGGGGAGGAAAAAAATAAAACCAAATGAGACTTGAAGAAGCCTTCTGGAATCACGAGGAAAATGGTAAGGGATTGTGTAATATAAGGATAGGGAGTATAGTGATGGGGAAATTACAAAAAAATATACCAAGTTTATCTGGCGGCCTTAGTATGGTTTTAAAATTAATTTCACTGACAATTACTTCAAGTGACATAGGCTATTCATAGCCAATCTATGTAAACTTTATGACATTACAGTGTATTAATGTTCTGTTTAACTTACCTGAAACCACAAAATATGGCAAAGTTTTTAACTGGCCAATGGACTTTTAAATCATAGAGGGTGGGGGGAGGGGAAAAATAGCTTCTGCGTGGCAGTGAGGTTGGGTATAAGGAAAAGGAACAAAGGCAAATGAGGGGGCAGCGGTATGAAGAGTGGAATGGAGTAGACTATGAGGAAGCTGGTGAAGAAATGCTAAAGGTGGAACTGCATACAGGGAGTTTGTCAATATGTGGGTGAATCTTTTTACACAAACGTTAATGAGAGTAATTCTAACTTCTTTCAGGCTCTTAATGTTCACGATTCTCTAGGAAAGGATAGGAAAATCGAAGGCTAGTGCTTTTAGCGGGGTTGGGTGTAACAAATAGTAGGGGCTTGACGGAGTTCGGGAGAGGGACAGTGCATAAACGATCCCTCTGGAAGTTAGGAACCATAAAGACTGACCATTTGGTGCCCCAAAAAAGGGAACCCAGCGCTTATGACCAGAGATGAAAATTTTAGGCAAATTTACCCAAATTTGCCATTTTTGCACTGCAACAATGGGAAAACATTTTATCAGCATTAATATTTGGGACAATTGTCGGCTAAAGTTGAGGGACAATGAGGCTAATTTTCAACAAAGTGCAGAAAAATTTTGAAAAACAAAAAAAACGACCCATTGCTATACCCAAAATTGGCATGAAAAAATACTGTCACTCCCCCTCTCTGCGGGGGGCAGGGTATTGAGAAAAGAATGAGGATGAAAACTGGGTGGGACCGGATTCCTGTATGTGGCACGTTTCCTGTATGGTCATTTGTGTTGAGAACCACACCCCCCCCACACGGAACCGGGAGGGGGCACGGCAAGAAATCAGGGAGGGGCAAGTGGGGGGGGCTGTGACGAAAAAGGGCTAAAAAGGTACGGGTCGGGTATGTCTATTTACTCTTACGCCTTGATCGGTGAGGACCATAAAGATGTCAGGACAAATTATGGGTGAAGAGACGGGAAATCACGAATTAGGTCTGAAGTCCATGGTACTAACCTCTTGTTTGTGGTGGTGGCAAATTTACTTGACCAAGGGACAATCGACTGATTTGTTTTGTCAAACTGTCAACCATATGACTTGTGGTGCACCACTGTTGATAACAGAGTACTGTAAAATGGTCAACATTATACCAAATTACTAAAAATACATATCAATATAACTGGACTTAATACACAACCGATTTCAACCATCTACACTTCATTGGGCTATTTACCCCACTTATTAATTACCAGACTAGTTGAACACTTTCATCCCAGACAATATTGAAAAAAAAGCAAAAACATTTTTCCACATTTCAGTAATATCGTGACAAGCTACAAGGTTTAGATGTTAATCTGCAGTTCCCAAGAAATAACAACAGTGGTTGCAGGTAAACGGATGAAGAGTTAGCAAGAGGGCGCCTGTTTGAACTAATCCCAAATACATTGCAATGTGCTTATAATGGGCTGTACTAAACATTAGTCAGTAAGTTGAGGGGCTCGCCAGTGGGGTGGGAAAGAAGGGGGAGGAGAAAAAACCGGGGAAGGAGGAAAGTGGGGATAGAACGCGACGAGATGGTTGGGACGGGTTCGACCCTGCAACCCTACGACTCCCCCCCTCTTCTTTCGTCTTTTGCAGGAAGGAGCCTCATACCCATGCACCTCAGCTTCACGCACTCTCTTAATCAACCTCCGCCCCTGTGACCCTTAACAGTGATCTCATACATTTCCCCTCACCACCGACCGACTCAAAAACTGGCTTCCCTGACAGTTCCTCGCTGTCATTGTCGGCTCCCCCGGACTACCACTACCCACCCGTCTTCCTCCCAACCCCTCACACCTGCTGTCGCGAGGAAAACCAATGTGTGGTTGAGCCATATCGGTGGTTATAGGTCCATCACCCACAGGAACAAATCGGCGCACCCTCCATGCTCGCCAGGGAGGATCACCGGTAGGAGCACCGAACCCAATCAAACTCCTCGATCTCTCACCTGCAACCCCATCCCGGCATTTCCTCCATGACCAGAATCACCGGAACGTGGACAGGGACGCCCGCAGCTCGACGTCCATTCAACATGCCGCCGGCGACCCCAAACCCCGCCCGAGAAACCCAACTACACAGGACGGAAAGGGGGGCCCGTCCAAGCGGGAGAAAGTAGGAGCCCACGCTACATAGCCGCACCCCAGGGACCCCACGAACACCCGGGGGGGGGGGGCAACGGTACAAAGGAGGCGGGATGGGGGGCGCGACTAGTTCGCCCCTACTAACGAAGACAGGCGCCGACCCTTGCCCCCCCCCGCACGACAACTGGGGGAGGTCGGGAAACCTATCCTTCCGGTCCCCCCTCCTGATAAAACGTGCCGGAAAGGTGGAAAGGAGAAAGTAAGCACGCCGCCTTAGAGTCGAAGGAGAAGGGACGCCTAGGAGGGGGAACAAAACTCCCTTACCCCCATGGCGGCGGTGCAAACACCAAGGCAATGAGAACTCCCCGCCATATCCCCCCAAGGGTTCCCGACACATAGGCACTGATACCCACCGGGAACTGAACAGTTAGCCCTCAACCCCCACATAGAGACGGACCCCAAGACACTCCCTTAGAAATACACCCCGGGAGGCCCAGATTTCCCCTGATGCGACCGACGGAAAGGCTAAAAAGGGCCCCCCGCTATCAAGGACTATACTTACCAGCCCCCTCGTTCTACCTCTCCATCCTTCACCTCCCCGGATACTACCTTCCCGTGCCGGGCCCACCAAAAGTGCAGCTGGTACTACCACAACTGACGGGCAGTAAAGAATATCTCGTTCGGGTCGGCCGTGAACCCATAGATCGAACCACTCCCGCCCCGACTCCACTACAACCACCCTCCACTCCCACTCCCCCAGCACAATGCCCACCCCCCAACCCCCCAACGCCCCCCCTATCACACCGCTCAATTGCACACGTTGTGAGGCCAGCAGTCCTCCGGCCCCAGGGACACCGCCAGCCTAAAAACACTAACCACCACCTCCCCACCGCTCTCATTAATTTAATTTTCCCCAAGCGATTGTCGCCAGCCCCGCCATTGACCTCCCCCACTAATAACCCCCTATAATCACTGATCCCGACGTAAACGACAGATTACACACTACGGAGGCCTGCCCCTCTGAGTAAATAGCAGAAGTCACGGAATGACAGCTTTGGAACCCCAATCCCTGGTCAGTCGCAATATCTACTTATCCCCCATTTTACGCCGCGGGCATGATCAAGGCACCAGCAGCGGCTTGCAAAATCAAAATCCCGGCACATCATGCTATAGGCCAGCATTGAGAATGCATGGCTTCAGCTTTCACACCGCATGCATCTACATTGTAGGACAACAGACAAATCAGCATAATCTTTGCCTACAACACAAATTCATGCCAAATAACACAAAAGGACGAAACAAAATACCCCCAAAAACGCAACACCTGTAAAGAATTGTTTCAAAATCCATAACATAAACTTTTCAACGAAATGTCATTACTTGATACCTGCGAGTTTAAAAAGAATTGGACAAGAAATGAGAGACTGTTTATGATTGAGAACATTGGGTTTCCCTACTTAATTTGCTACGTGATGACAATAGCTATATTATAGGGCTTAAATCAAACATTCAGGTCATGGCACTTGCAGGCCGGATTGTCGGCCAAAGTATAGGTTTAAAGTTAAAAAAAAAAAAAAAAAAAAAAAAAGTAAAATTTTAAAATCGTACAAAATAATTAGCCCTCAGAAGACATGTTTAAACGCATATAAAACCCAAAAATTTTTCCAGGGGCTTCGCACACCCTTCGACCCCCACCGGGGCGGTGCCCCTGGACCCTCCTACCATGTTCTGTCGGGGTTGAGCATGTGCGACACTGGCCACCCCAATATGAATATTGAAAAAATCCTAGCTACGCCACTGCTTAACACTGTAAAGTATACATAAAAATCATAAACTCTTGCCATGGTTTCTGTTTGTTGTTGCAAGCATTTCAAACCCATTCAATGGAAAGTAAACGTGGAATACAATATTTACTGCCTATAAAGAAGCCAAATGTTCCTGTGCCAATAATACCAGGCATAACAGATTCTGAAGTGGTGGATTACCAATTTGCCCTTCCTTAGAAACAGCTACCCAATCTACATGAATAGCCACGACTCTATCAGTGATTACCCGAAAGATTTAAAAAATATTTAAAATTTGCGAAGAGAAGAAAAGCTTATAACTAAAGGACAAGTCCTGTAGAATTCTAAGTTATTTTTTGCAATGAAAAATTACTTAAACTTAATAAAGGAAGAAAAACAGAAAACAGCAGTGGCTCAAAGATTGGATCCCCATTCAATTTCGTGGTGTAGTAAGTGTCCGAAAAAGAGAGTAAGGACTAAAATATTAGGATTTTGTCCTAGTAGGACTGCTTATTAGCGCTTGCAGGCTATGTTAGAATACCTATATGTTACAGAAATGCAAAAATCTAGCAAATCACGGATAGTGCCTTTAAATAATGGGTAAGTAAACACTCTGTCCAACCACAGAGTAACCACTAGTTCCTATACAAAGCCTCCCAATTGATTGCTTGCATTTTCATTGGCAAACACTTGAAAAACAGTAATTTGATATCGTGTTGAAGTGATTAACGCTGTCATTCATTTCTTATGGCTTTAAAAGGGATATAAGCAGCAATTGCTTGTTCGCAAACATCGAACAAATCATTCAAATGCATATTTTTGTTACTGGCATGGAAGTGCGAACACAACATGGCAAGTGGTTGGCTTGAAATCTGGGTTTGGATTTAAATACAAGGCATATGATTCTGTAATTCTACATGTGCGTTATCAAAATTAACTTCTTTGATCAAACAGCTTTCCCTGTAAATATTCCAGATTTTAACTAGGTGATATTGTGCACCGTTATCTATACAGTTTGACCTCCAAACATCAAACATCAGATCTTTGATTATTCTATATGACAGTGTAAACCACAATTAAGGTTGTTAGTGTAGATTTTGAGTGCTTGATATGCCATTGCTGTATGTCCATGTGTGGGAGACAGTATGACAAAGTTTTTCCATGATTGTTTCTACATAAAGCAGTTATATGAATTTGTACACATTATCCCGGGGCTTTATAACGCATTTCCCCATTTTTGATTCTCACATTATCATGCTAATCACTTTAACTGTCACTTTGACTGTGCTGTTGAACTAAGAGGGAAACATGAGCACTTTGGCTTTTTAAAGCCGTATTTTGTTGATCCCACCAACCTCATTCCCCCAATCCCCCGACTTACCTAAAAAAAGTTGAGATTAATATATCTGAACCGCTAGCCTTAGTAATACAATTGGGTACCTAATTTAACATGCAATTCAGCCATATTTGTAAGAATTCGCAGCTTAACATATTTTTAAATTGACAGAATCAGAGAAGAAATTACAGCAGTGGCTATGGGACCGTGGTTAACCAGCAATTGCTCAAAACTCAAAACCGCAAAGATCAGAAACAAAACTAAACATTTTGTGAATAAGGTTTTATCCAAGGATATCTAGTTGACCATAATAAACACAAGAGGTGCTGAATCACAAAATGCACCTTTAAAGCACTTTACTCTATGCTTCAGGACCTGGAAAGAATGTAGGATTTTGATTTGTGCATTAAAGGTGACAATCAATGCAATGAGAGATTTCACATCTGGTTGTACCTAAAAAATCGATTTTTGCCCCCTGAGTAAATTTTTGAATCAAAATATCCCCATCTGAAAGGAATTAATTAAGATGAGGAAGGTTTGGTACAAAAGTGTTAAATTTCGAATTTCGTATAGGTGCAAATACGAAATTCAGCCTATGTTTATATTGAAATATATATAAGTAAATCAAAATAACTTTTTTCTCTCTTAAGAAATTTCTGTAGGCAAATACAAGGGAAGAAATCTACTGAGTGTCTAATATATAGATATGAAATTACTATTATGACACAATATTTGGATGTCTCAAAATCTCTTGTTGCACCTTTAAAATATACAAGATGTAGTAACTTACTGAGTAAAATGTCGATATTTAAAGTAGTTGTAAGGGAACAACCAATAGCAAGTATATCCCCTTGGCTGCCTCCATGTGTATTTGAGGTGCTCATATTTTACTCGCGGAATGTGTAAGAATTCAGAAATGTTTTGCTTTTATAATACCAACACCTTCCACAAGTAATTAATGTTACAATTTGGCAACAGGAATAAGCCTATAAATCAACATTACAAATGCTTTTTAAGCCACGGAGATAAAAAGGAATGTAAAGGTATCCATGTTGGTCCATAATTACAAGGCACCTATTGTCAGCAACAGGTGCTGTGGAATGTCTGCATTGTCCAGGTTTTAATTTTCTTCATATTATAATCTCATAAGTAGTCTAGCTATTCAACTGTGCACCTACTGCTTGAAGTAGGCAACTTGTTTTATGAACCAACAAGGATGCTTCCACAACTGCTCTTTCTCGTTTAATTTAACAATTACTTCATTCATTCGCATATCAATTATGCATTTTATGGACAAAAATAAAGCATGACATTGTCTTTTTGCAACATCTTGCATTATAATTGGTGAGCACACAGGACATCGCGCTCTGTTTGGTCAAAGTGAGATAGAGGATAACGTCATGATGAGACTCCACATTTGCTCTGTAGTGTTTCGATTGCGAGGCCTTTATTCAGGTGCATAAATAATGCAAATCCAAGGTCAGCCTGTGTTTCCAGGGTGCAAACACATAGACAGCGATGTCACCATCGGAGATCAAACAGAGAATACAGTTCTGTGGGTTGTACCATACCTTCTGTACTGAAATGGGGTCCTGCAGGGAGGAGGGAGCTGGAGAAACAATGGCCACAAAACAGAAATGCAAGGAAATTGTCGACCTTCTTGTCTTCAAGGTTTCCGATCAAAACTCAACACTGGCACATTTGAAAAGCTTTTATAATAATAATCAAGGTTTCTTTGAATCTCAAATCATGGCCTGTGGGACAAATTGCTAGAGACTTTACAACTTAATAATTACTAGACAGAAACAATGCAACTTGAAGGCAGCAGCTTAAACAGCGCCAATTTCAACATTCAAACACATTACACGAAACACATACCGGATGGGAAGAGCAAGCTTTCATGGTTCCTTTGACCATTTCAAATGAACCATGGAGAAAGTGGTATTCAGGTTTTAATTAATATCTGTTATACAAATTAAATCCCAAATTTAGTTCCCGAATGAAATCCAGCAAGTGGTCACACTGAAATTAGAACCAAGGACCCTTTGCTCCAGAGGTGAGCATGCTAATATACATCAGCCCTCACCTAAAATGATTAAGACCAAATCAGCGTCCTTATGGGTAAACGCAACAATTTTATAATTAATGTCGCCGGCGACATTAAAGGCCTTGGCCCGATCGATAATAGCCTCGTCTCCAGAAGCCCCAGATTTTACCAGAAGTGGTCAATATTTTGGTATCAGAAGAAAGCTATTATTTTTCTCATTTACCCTGTGTAATCTTAGAGCTCTGTCATAGAGCACGAGTCTATGATATTCATGTAATACATATTTGTTGATTAAAGTTATGGAAAACTTAAAAGTTAGCCTACAATTACCTGGATGTCTTTAGCCACTAATTAACATCCCTATCTGTTTTTGAGTGTGTTATTTTTATTATAAAATGTATCTCTGAATTCTTCCAATCGCCTATAGATTATCATTTGAGAGCAAATTGAAGGAGTTTCATATTTGCTCTCAAATGATAGTCTATAGGCAATTGACAATCATTTGAGAGCAAATTTAAGGAATTTCATATTTTGTGAAAATGTGTCAGTGCCACTTTAATATAGAATCCTACAAATTACCTGGATGTCTTTAACCTATCTGTTTTGAGTATGATATTTTATGTGTAAAATGTATCGCTATTCTTCCAATGACCTAGACTATCATTTGAGAGCAAATTGAAAAAAAAAATCATATTTTGTGAAAATGTGCCAGTGTTGCTTTGAAGCATATTTGGAATTCTGGAGTAAGCCAAATCTGCATTGTAACTTCTGCACACTTTATGGGACTGTTGCCCTTTGACCCAGTAAAAATATTTCAGGAAAATCACATCTATTTACTTTTTGAAAAGAATATTAAATAAAAATATTTTACTATTTATAAATAAATTGTAACATTATATTTAATTGGCAATATATTTGGAATAATACATAACAATCAAACAATAATCTTTATAGGTCAAATGGCAGGAATCCAAAAAACAATTGCCAAAAACTTCCACAATGCATTGTATTTTTATGCCAACTGGGTTTATTTGCAAGTGTTTCCATAAGGTGACTTACTTCCATAAATTTTCTGACACACACATTTCATTCAGTATAATTTGATCCTGAAATTACCCAGTTTTTTACATGATCAATGATCATTTAGCCGTAAGTTTAGCTCGAACTCTAACACTAACCCCAACCCTTAATCCTTTACATAACCCCCCTAATCCCAAATGCTAACCACCAATCCTAAACCCCAACCCTTGCCTTTTGTTAAGATGGGAAAATGTGTGGGTAAAAGTAGGTCACCTTAAACACCAAGATCTTTATATCACACTTTGTTGGAAAGCACTTAATGTTAAAGAATATTGCTCAAAATCACAGTGGTCAAGAGTCTTTGCATTACATGGATGCTCAAATGACCTCAGTACTGGGAGATGCGAGTTTACGCTGGCAAATTTGAAGTTGTGCTTATATCAGCTTATCCTCCTTAAGTCTTTGGTAAGAGTAGATGAGTGAGTTTTTCATATACTACAAATGTGATACAGCAAGCTGGGGTTACTCGTAATATATTTGGCCAGAGTCCCTTGTAGAAACCTCTCCAACTCTCACCCCTGGAAAGTGTAAAACAAATTAGAGGAAGCTTTATAGTGCGGTATGGTGTGTATCCCCATAGGATTTTCATGGAAACATTTTTTGTTGCTCTTTGGCTTTCAATAGAGCCTAGACTGTCAGAAAATGATGGGGTTCAAATTTTTGGACTGCTCCCCCCTTTTTCAAGGGGAGAAATATAAAGTACAGGGAAAAAATTTTAAATCAAGTCAAATTATGTTTTAACGTATACTAACGTGTTCGTCTCCTTATAAGGATTAGAAGAAGTATATATTTGCCCCTCAGAACACCCATTGCTGTGCATTGCCACTCAGTCGCTTTCCCCTGAGGTGATTGATGAAAACTAATTCAATTGCCATTGTGACGTTCTCACAGCATATCACATAAGTGTCCCAAAGCCATTTTGTATCCAACCTTGCACTACTTTCCTAAAATACTTCTGGGTTTTCCCCACAGGTCGAGTGTACATTGGACCTTCCGAATTTGGCAGTTGTGTCAAGCTAAAATTTGCAATCCCCAAAGTAGGGTGTACTTTCCGGCCTTTGCTTCGCATTGCCAATCGCCCGTTTTCTCCTCAGGAGATGGACGAAAACCAATACTTTCATAGTGCCTTCCATTGTTGTTCCGACGTGGTGTTGGGGGCGACCCCCTGACGTATTAGGGTTAAAATACAATTTGACTCAATTTCAAAATTTCCCCTGTAGTAACCCCCCTCCCCTAAAGAAGGGGGAGCAGCAGACTGAAAATTTGAACCCCATCATTTTCAGACAGTCTTTTCTCTATTAAATGCAAAACAGCAAGAAAATCACTTTCAGCACAAAAATCCTATGGGAACTGTTCCATTGACATACCAAACTAACCTATTAAGAGTACAACAAGGTTAATAACCTTAAAGGATACTCTCCCCCTATCGTTATTTATATGAAACAGAAAAAAAACATCAAATTGAAATTGCTTAACAACCTAACAACTAACCTTTACCTGACATATAAGGAGTAAAATTTAAGCAACAAATTGAAGAATATGCAAATTCACTCCCCTTGCCCTTAACCATGACTTGAACCCCCCAAACCTCACAATCACAATTCATCCCAAGTTATATTGCTTCCAAGAGTATTTCATAACACTACATCACTTAAATTGTCTCAAATTTACTCTTTTTGCTTTGCAGTTAAAAAAATCAACATGCTAACACACGCAACAAATATGAACTTTTTATACCATAAATTGCTTGAACATCTTACCGGTATGTTTTAAGAATTGCATCTATCACACCATTGTAACTTCTATGCTGGTCTTGTAATCTGGACCGTACCACTTGATACGGGTAGGTAGACACCACTGCAAATGTTTTTGAAAGAGCTGCAAATGTGATGTAAGTTAAAGCACCCTGGGGAAAATAATCAAATACATGTTTTAATTACTCTGATTCATAAATGTTAAATTTTTTTGTTTTTTTAATATCAAATTTATCGGCATGCGCACACACACCTTTCCAATTCAAAATGTTGCACTAGGAAAAGGTAATAAATTATACAGATTTCTCCTGATTCCAGAAAAAAATAGCACTAATCTTTTAGAATTAATATTAACTTGATAGGTACCTAAATTAGCCAATCACACAGCTGTCGTGATTTAAAGGGGCATGTTCCGATCGTCTTTGGGACCCCCCCTGATTTACCGGAAGTAGTATCGATTTTGATATCAGATGAAAGGCCGTATTTTTCTCATTGTCGTCCTGAAATTTGAGCCCTCGAATCCATTTCATTCCCAAGATATAAACAAAAAACCGCCGTTTTAGTGGTTAACCACTTTATTAGCACAGTATTGAATACGGCTTTGCGACATGCATTATTGCGTCTACCATCAAAACCGCAAGTTTGTTTCCCACGGTACTTGATGGGGTGTATGTGCAAGTGCCAGGCTCTCATATCAAGTAGAAAACACAATACACATAAATCGGAAAAACCACCTTTAACCCTAACACGGCCGAGAGGCAATGAGAGCCAACGAAAACGTGGTACCGGTCGGAAAATGCTTTTCGTTGCATCTCGGCCGTCAACAACTATTTTTGGTTGCGCAAATGACTCTCATTGGCTCTCATTGCATCTGGGCCGTCTTACCGGAAAATGACGCGATGTTTTTCGTTGCATTTGGGCCGTCTTCCGGGAAAATGACAAAAAAAAAAAAAAAAAAAATAAACAAAAAACCGCCGTTTTAGTGGTTAACCACTTTATTAGCACAGTATTGAATAGGGCTTTGCGACATGCATTATTGCGTCTACCATCAAAACCGCAAGTTTGTTTCCCACGGTACTTGATGGGGTGTATGTGCAAGTGCCAGGCTCTCATATCAAGTAGAAAACACAATACACATAAATCGGAACAACCACCTTTAAATGATGGCAGTGAATATTTAAAATTTGTTTCGATTTATGTGACTGATAGCCAATTACAGCAGTAAACGGCGAGTTTATGCTTTAAGTGAACACCCCGTGTCTTGGGCTTTTCTAAGCCCATTCGCTCATCCTGAGTTACTTGCCTCATTTTGTATATTACATGCATGTACCATTATTTTTAATTTGTTTTTGTTCTACTAAGTAATTCAAATAAATATTATTATTAAAAACCTGTGATCAAGCCTAGGCTAGGAACTCGATCTCAATATCGGCACCTGAAACTCACAAAATCTACTTGAAAACTTTTTAAATCGACTGATATATTGATCTCTAGAATACAGACCGAAATGTGCCTGTAGTAGTAAAGTTTTAAAAAAACAGATAGGCTTACATATATAATGTACTTAGTAGACCTATGCTTATAGGCCTGCACCTCTTGAATGTGAGCATTTTGAAAACAAATACACATTTTACACATACGAGAGTGCATGGCTGCAAAATTTTGATTACTAACATACAGTGAATGAACTGTTAGGATAGTGAGACATGTCATAAGTAAAAACCTGTGATCAAGCCTAAGTTATAGGAACTGATTCGATCTCAATATTGGCACCTAAAACTCACAAAATCTACTTGCAAACTCCTTCGGCTCAAATTGATATCTAGAGTACAGATTGATGCTTACACTTTGCAGACAACATTCATGTTTATCGTGACATGACTAAAACAAGGCTCGGGCCATGTCCATTTATATCTGTAGGAATCGCACCACTAAATAACTGCCTATAAACTTATGTATGACCTCATATCAAACGTAAATGTCTCGGCTATAAAGTGACTGGTTATTTCAAATTTGAATTTTTTGGTAAGATTAGGACCATACCTCTTCAACGAAGTCATATGATGAAGGCTGATTTTTTTAGCTATAGCATTGAAGATTTGCATGTTTTCAACACGCCCAGACCTAGCACTAGAAATTAGAATTGCAGTTGCCCCAAACCCCAGAAATTATACAAAAAATGGCACAAACAAAATCTTTACCACCCAAATGGTTTGTTACTATAGTCCAAATATTATGAATAAATTCAAATTTCATTTAAAGACACAACTCATTCAGGCAAAGGGCCACATTTTGGATGCCAGCACTCTCTCGGCGCTGACGTCATCTGCTACACCTAGTTTATTTGGTGTGATTCCATTTATACATAAACTAGTTACACTTGCATAATTTACCCAAATTATTATGATGCACTCACATTTAATATATGCACAGGAAAAAAAAAAAAAAAAAAAACGAGATGCAATGAAACGCAAACTTTGCCTCTCGTTGGATCTGGGCCGTTAAAAATAAAAATAGATTGCCTTTCGTTGCATTTGGGCCGTCGGCCGGCAAAACGACCCGGTCCGGGTTAGGGTTAGATGATGGCAGTGAATATTTAAAATTTGTTTCGATTTATGTGACTGATAGCCAATTACAGCAGTAAACAGCAAGTTTATGCTTTAAGTGAACACCCCGTGTCTTGGGCTTTTCTAAGCCCATTCGCTCATCCTGAGTTACTTGCCTCATTTTGTATATTACATGCATGTACCATTATTTTTAATTTGTTTTTGTTCTACTAAGTAATTCAAATAAATATTATTATTAAAAACCTGTGATCAAGCCTAGGCTAGGAACTCGATCTCAATATCGGCACCTGAAACTCACAAAATCTACTTGAAAACTTTTTAAATCGACTGATATATTGATCTCTAGAATACAGACTGAAATGTGCCTGTAGTAATAAAGTTTTAAAAAAACAGATAGGCTTACATATATAACGTAGTAGACCTATGCTTATAGGCCTGCACCTCTTGAATGTGAGCATTTTGAAAACAAATACACATTTTACACATACGAGAGTGCATGGCTGCAAAATTTTGATCACTAACATACAGTGAATGAACTGTTAGGATAGTGAGACATGTCATAAGTAAAAACCTGTGATCAAGCCTAAGCTATAGGAACTGATTCGATCTCAATATTGGCACCTAAAACTCACAAAATCTACTTGCAAACTCCTTCGGCTCAAATTGATATCTAGAGTACAGATTGATGCTTACACTTTGCAGACAACATTCATGTTTATTGTGACACGACTAAAACAAGGCTTGGGCCATGTCCATTTATATGTGATGCATGAAATCTGTAGGAATGGCACCACTAAATAACTGCCTATAAACTTATGTATGACCTCATATCAAACGTCAATGTCTCGGCTATAAAGTGACTGGTTATTTCAAATTTGAATTTTTTGGTAAGATTAGGACCATACCTCTTCAACGAAGTCATATGATGAAGGCTGATTTTTTTAGCTATATAGCATTTTAGATTTGCATGTTTTCAACACGCCTAGACCTAGCACTAGAAATTAGAATTCCAGTTGCCCCAAACCCCAGAAATTATACAAAAAATGGCACAAACAAAATCTTTACCACCCAAATGGTTTGTTACTATAGTCCAAATATTATGATTAAATTCAAATTTCATTTAAAGACACAACTCATTCAGGCAAAGGGCCACATTTTGGATGCCAGCACTCTCTCGGCGCTGACGTCATCTGCTACACCTAGTTTATTTGGTGTGATTCCATTTATACATAAACTAGTTACACTTGCATAATTTACCCAAATTATTATGATGCACTCACATTTAATATATGCACAGGCCTTTTTATGTTTTATTCTATTTGGAATTGGGAGCAGCTAGCTACTTATTTTGCATATTTTTCCAATCCCTCAGACAAATAAACTTAGACCTTGAGCTGGAGACCTTTTACACTTTACCAAATTACATGACCATAAGTCTTACAACTTCCTAGATATCGCTTTAACAAGGTTAAACAGTCTGAAACTTCACAGTAAATTGTACCTAATTTACACATTTTCTGCCCTAACTTTTACTTGGTTTCATGACCATAAATGTAAGTCTTGTTTCTTTGTTAATATTGCATGAATTTGCAAGGTTTGTAAGGAATAGATGCCAAGATTGATCGAACAGATATCGGAGAATAGGAAAATCAGACACACATAGCCTTTCATTATAAAGACCCCAAAAAAGTAACGCAGCATGTGTAAATACCCCCATAGGTTACAAACCATTGGTCTTTGCACGAAAACATACAATTATATCAAAAGTTCGTTTTCTTCCGTAAATTTTGGTACCCTTCTTGCCCCATTGCGATCAATATTGCCAACAAAATACCCATTATAGAAAACTCTCCCTTTTTAAAAGTTGCAATAAAAGGTATAGCCATATTGATTGCCATTCAGTGAAAGACCGCATTCTTCCCGTGACGTGTGTGTCACTTAATGCATGGATTGTAACCTTGTAATAATGTCTTCAGTTGCAACTTTGAAAATGTGACACATTCGTAAAATGGACATTGTGTTGGCGATATTGATCACAATGGAGCAAGAAAGGTGTCAAAATTGCAGAACAAAACAGACTATTGATATCATTTTATGTTTTTGTGCATAGACCAATGGTTTGTAACCTATGGAGGTATTTAGACATGCTGCGTTACTTTTGGGGGGTCTTTACTTACAAGTTGGCCACCATTGGGTAGTCCCATGTAGCTATTGTATCCTTTCTTCAGTTCTTCATAGGCCATGAATTGCAATGCACCATGGGATACACCAAACAATCCTGGTATTAAACCCTTGGTAATGTAAATAAAGACATTAAGTGAGTACACATGTTAATACACAGAAATCAACATGAAGTATCGGACTATCAATATGTGTTTTGACAAATAAAGATCACATTTAAAGAATGTTTGAAATTGGTTTTTAAAGTTGTATATATTTATTAATCTTTCCCTGCTGGAAATGGCCAACTGATGCTATCCGCTAGGAAAGCGAAGGACACCTTTCGAACCTAACACCAAAAGATGATATCTATCGCTCCTCTACCAACCCTGCTTGATAGCTCAGTCGGTAAGAGCGTCGTGCATGTAATACAAAGGTCACCGGTTCGAATCCGGCCAAGCGCACATTGTTTTTTTTTTTTCAACACTATCGTACACTGGCCAGGTTTTTAAATTTTTTTTGACTTGCAGTTAACTCCACTGATATATTGATCTCTAGAATACAGACTGAAATGTGCCTGTAGTAATAAAGTTTTAAAAAAACAGATAGGCTTACATATATAACGTAGTAGACCTATGCTTATAGGCCTGCACCTCTTGAATGTGAGCATTTTGAAAACAAATACACATTTTACACATACGAGAGTGCATGGCTGCAAAATTTTGATCACTAACATACAGTGAATGAACTGTTAGGATAGTGAGACATGTCATAAGTAAAAACCTGTGATCAAGCCTAAGCTATAGGAACTGATTCGATCTCAATATTGGCACCTAAAACTCACAAAATCTACTTGCAAACTCCTTCGGCTCAAATTGATATCTAGAGTACAGATTGATGCTTACACTTTGCAGACAACATTCATGTTTATTGTGACACGACTAAAACAAGGCTTGGGCCATGTCCATTTATATGTGATGCATGAAATCTGTAGGAATGGCACCACTAAATAACTGCCTATAAACTTATGTATGACCTCATATCAAACGTCAATGTCTCGGCTATAAAGTGACTGGTTATTTCAAATTTGAATTTTTTGGTAAGATTAGGACCATACCTCTTCAACGAAGTCATATGATGAAGGCTGATTTTTTTAGCTATATAGCATTTTAGATTTGCATGTTTTCAACACGCCTAGACCTAGCACTAGAAATTAGAATTCCAGTTGCCCCAAACCCCCAGAAATTATACAAAAAATGGCACAAACAAAATCTTTACCACCCAAATGGTTTGTTACTATAGTCCAAATATTATGATTAAATTCAAATTTCATTTAAAGACACAACTCATTCAGGCAAAGGGCCACATTTTGGATGCCAGCACTCTCTCGGCGCTGACGTCATCTGCTACACCTAGTTTATTTGGTGTGATTCCATTTATACATAAACTAGTTACACTTGCATAATTTACCCAAATTATTATGATGCACTCACATTTAATATATGCACAGGCCTTTTTATGTTTTATTCTATTTGGAATTGGGAGCAGCTAGCTACTTATTTTGCATATTTTTCCAATCCCTCAGACAAATAAACTTAGACCTTGAGCTGGAGACCTTTTACACTTTACCAAATTACATGACCATAAGTCTTACAACTTCCTAGATATCGCTTTAACAAGGTTAAACAGTCTGAAACTTCACAGTAAATTGTACCTAATTTACACATTTTCTGCCCTAACTTTTACTTGGTTTCATGACCATAAATGTAAGTCTTGTTTCTTTGTTAATATTGCATGAATTTGCAAGGTTTGTAAGGAATAGATGCCAAGATTGATAGACAGATACGGAGAAATCAGACACACATAGCCTTTCATTATAAAGACCCCCAAAAAAGTAACGCAGCATGTGTAAATACCCCCATAGGTTACAAACCATTGGTCTTTGCACGAAAACATACAATTATATCAAAAGTTCGTTTTCTTCCGTAAATTTTGGTACCCTTCTTGCCCCATTGCGATCAATATTGCCAACAAAATACCCATTATAAGAAAATCTCTCCCTTTTTAAAAGTTGCAATAAAAGGTATAGCCATATTGATTGCCATTCAGTGAAAGACCGCATTCTTCCCGTGACGTGTGTGTCACTTAATGCATGGATTGTAACCTTGTAATAATGTCTTCAGTTGCAACTTTGAAAATGTGACACATTCGTAAAATGGACATTGTGTTGGCGATATTGATCACAATGGAGCAAGAAAGGTGTCAAAATTTGCAGAACAAAACAGACTATTGATATCATTTTATGTTTTTGTGCATAGACCAATGGTTTGTAACCTATGGAGGTATTTAGACATGCTGCGTTACTTTTTGGGGGGTCTTTACTTACAAGTTGGCCACCATTGGGTAGTCCCATGTAGCTATTGTATCCTTTCTTCAGTTCTTCATAGGCCATGAATTGCAATGCACCATGGGATACACCAAACAATCCTGGTATTAAACCCTTGGTAATGTAAATAAAGACATTAAGTGAGTACACATGTTAATACACAGAAATCAACATGAAGTATCGGACTATCAATATGTGTTTTGACAAATAAAGATCACATTTAAAGAATGTTTGAAATTGGTTTTTAAAGTTGTATATATTTATTAATCTTTCCCTGCTGGAAATGGCCAACTGATGCTATCCGCTAGGAAAGCGAAGGACACCTTTCGAACCTAACACCAAAAGATGATATCTATCGCTCCTCTACCAACCCTGCTTGATAGCTCAGTCGGTAAGAGCGTCGTGCATGTAATACAAAGGTCACCGGTTCGAATCCGGCCAAGCGCACATTGTTTTTTTTTTTTCAACACTATCGTACACTGGCCAGGTTTTTAAATTTTTTTTGACTTGCAGTTAACTCCACATTTTGGTGCATACACTAGTACTGTAAACTGAAAATGTCTTGAATTAATTTTAAACACCCAGTACAGTGAGGAATTAACTTCAGTTGCTTCTATGAATTCAAGACCCTGAAGAAAACACTTCAATGAATTCAAGACTCAAATCCAGACACAAAAGAAGTCAATCTAATTGAAATCAAGATGATTTCACCAACTGTTTATGAGGCTTAGGATTGTGCACTGAATTGTATGCACCTTATATGAAATCCTTTGGATTTGGATCTTGGTTTGGGTTTTGATTTAAAATGCTTACAAACTAATTCTCTATTCACAGTGAGAGCTTAAAATTGAGGACAAACTATTTTTAAAATGTTCCAGTGTCTCTTAATTCAATAATGTCAATGCCATCAATCACTTTGAAATCTGATGCCTATATAGCACATACCTTATAAAGTCCTCTGATGCCTTCAAACCTGTAAATTTTGTATAAGGCATCCAGCATTCCTCTGTATTTTGTTGTTTTTCAGTCTTAAGGCCTTTCTCGATACCCTCATATTGCAAACACAACCGTGTCTTGGTAACCCATATAGGATTGGTAATCATGAGGGTAAGTACCCCTGTAAAGCAATGGGAAAGAATAATAAAGGCATGTATCTAATTATTTATCTGGCATATTTATTCATGCTTTTCTAAATTTGTTTGTAAATCAATTGAGTGTCTCTGCTCTGGAAATTCAAAGCTTTTTGAGAATACTATACTCTGGGCCATAATTTCTTGGAGATAACAAACACTCGCGTTGCTGGATGCGCGTACTGTGTCGACGTGCAATATGGTGGGTGTACATTCTTAACTGTCCAAGGAATTATGAGCCAGAGTATACATGAAATGGTGTGTTCTACCTTTGCCAGTTTTGGCCTACATGAATTTCAACCTGTGAACCCTTCATGACCCTACTCTATTATTAAACCCTAACATGCTGCAAGGTCCTGCGTAAATGGCGTCCGACCGGCAGTAACTGACAAAAGTATCGGAGCTCTAGACATAAGACCGGCAGTTAGCAGAACTTGTGCTTGTTACTGTCGGTGGGATGTTTACACTTTAACAAAACTTTCCCGGAAAAGTGGTAACGATGCCACCAGCAGTTAGAAGCAAACAGCCTCTCAAAGGTACACAGCATCAATTCATTTCGGCAACCTCCTGAGGGGGAAACAGTCCCACCAGCAGTAAAGAGCAAACCATCCCCCAAGGGGAAAGCGTCACAGCAGCGATTAGCAGCAATTTGTTTTCAACGATCTCCTGAAGGGAAAATGTGTGGCCGGCTGTAAGCAGCTTTGGATTTTTTCACGGCGGTACTTCTGGGTTCACCAAACTTTTCCTTACACGCCTCTGCCAAATTTGGAAGTCAAACGTATATTCGAACATGTGGTACTTTTTTACCACCAACCATGCTTCAGGAGCAGGTCTCCGCCACTAACCTCAAAGGACAGCTATTGGGTTTTTCTGATCTTTTTGGACTTTTTTCCCTTTTAAACCTGAATTTGTATAATTCTAATCCTTGATACCATTTATGGAATAAATCGATACTGTTATTGTAATCAGCACTCAATAAAATGAATATATGTAGCTCCACTCTGAAAGGGTTGTCACAACTTATGCTCCAGGAGCATAAGTGGAGGTCAAAATTTCATATAACTTGACGTTCGGGAAAGAACCCAGAAGTACTTTGGGGAATAGTGCACGATTTCTCTCAAAAGGCAAACACATCACACAGGCAGTTAGCACCAAACACAATTTTTTTATATCTCCTGAGGGAAAAATGTCCCACTGGCAGTTAGTAGAAATTGGTTTCTCAAGGGGAACATGTCTGTTCGGCAGCAGTGCCAACCCTTTTTTATCGCCTGATGTCCAACCAGCAAAGAAATGCAGTGAAAAGATCAAAATTGCTTCTAACTGCCTCTTCGACACCTTAGGGTTAATTCCTGACATTAGAGAACAAGAACATATTTGCTGTTTTTCAAAAATGCCAAAATCATGAGAATGTAAATATATTACTCCAACCATTCTATACACATTTTGTACTTTTTCCAGTTAAAATTGTATTTTTTGTATAAATTGTATTTTTTTTTTATTCGAGTCTTTTTGTATTAATTTTCAAACAAATTCAAAGAAATGTATTTCCTAGTGAGAGAAAATAAACACAGCTGTTTAACCCTAATGCAAATTTTGTTTTCAATTTGTGAAACATTTATATTTTACTGGTGACACAATTTTACAACCGATATAAGTCGACCCATGCACAATTAAGTTATCACCCCGTAACAATCACAAATATCCTTGGCAAGAATCATATTATAGCACCCTCTATCACTAAAATCTACAGAAAATGTGTAAAACCAGGGATTGACTTTAAAGGAGAGTGAGAGTGATAGCTCCCCTACAGCTCTCAAACACTTTTTAGGAGAGTGATTTAAAGCTCCCCTTGGGAATCTGTTCTCTCCCTGGTAAGCATTGGTAAATGCCATGAACCTCTCCCCGATATGACCAGCTTTTTACCACCTTATTTTAAAAGTCAGTCCCTGGTAAAACTAGATGTTAAGACTCTGTCATCTATTTAACAATCAATAACCTACCTGCTTGAGCTGCTGCTAACATATGCCTTCCAGGTCCTAATGGTTTGGGGTCACCGTCATGCATATAGGTCTTGATTGCATTGTAACTGAAAAAAAGAGGGTGGAAAAGGTGTGATGAACACACAAAGTCCACAAGAATAACCCACTGAGTATGACCGCCTTAATTAAGGGTTCCCGCTTCTTCCCATTAGTATATTTTGGGGTCAAATGACAGCCAGAAATTTTTCACGGACCCGCATAAATCAGATTGCGTTACAAAATGAGGTCACTTGGACCCCCTAATTATAGCTCTGAAAGGCAATTTTTTTGAAACTTATGTTCCAACCTACAATGCAAAATTATAGACAGTGTTTCTGTAAATGCAGCATTTTTATTTTGGGAAAACCCAAATTACACAAATTGCAATGGCGATTTATACTATTTGTATGTCTGACAGAAAAACACTTAACATTAAAATAAGGAAATGTGATACCTCAAATGTTTGACCAAATAGCCACAATAGAAATCAGGAAATACGCACCATGTATTGGAAACAGATAAGATCCTTGATTAGTAGTATACTAACATAAAAACATTGGGAAGGCTGTCTCGGGACCACAAAATATTCACTGGACCAGATACCATTCTCAAAATTGTAAAGTATGGGGTCCAGTTGGACCTTCAAAGTAAAACCTAAGTGGGAACCCTGCTTTCCCTACATCATTTCTGTTGGCTAATTAATCACATCTTTCATAGGTAATTTCTGTCCCATTATGGAACAACAAAAAAAATACAACATTGAAATCAATTTCTTCAGACATTACAAAGATAATATAAAAACTCAAAACTTTTTTAAGGCAAGTCGGGGGCGGAACAGGGTTGGGGACTCGTGGATCACATCTGAACTTCAGGCAACTATATTTCTCAGCTTTTTTCTCTAAACAAGATGCATCAAATACTTTCCAAACTCCTGTAAGACTACGTACTGTGTTTAGGCCTACCCAGTTAAAAATAGACCATTATATATTACAGATCATGCATCCCCCTTTCTCAAAATGCAAGCACTTACAAGAAGAAATAGAAGCCCCATGAAAGTCCAGCACCCCAAACATTTGGTGTGACTCCCTGATACAACCCTGTGAATCCATTCTGTCTCATTACACTCTGACATACGTGGATTAGTTTTTGGCCCGAAGAAATCGTCCCGGACCAGATATTTTCAAATTGTCTCATAGCGGTGCTATTTATAATTATGTGTGCGCTTTATTCCGTTAACATGTTTATTTAATTATTACAAAAGAGCGATGTTGTGCCGGCTCGGATTGCGTGGCGTGCGTCTGTACTTTTATCTTAGAATTAAAGTTTGCAATGAAAACATCAAAGTTGGCGATTGAAATAGAAAATAGTACATGTAATAGCCGCCTTTTGAGATAACTGCTATGGTCCTGGACCATAATATCGGGCCAAAATCTCAAATATGCCAGTGTTGCCAGTAAAACGAACCAAAGTTCAAACAGTTAATTGCTCCGGCGAACTTAAATTCGCACAAACAGCCCAATTTATCCGAACCTCAAGAGCTCGCCCGTACATCGCAATTAGCCGAATAGTCAGTATAATGCGAAAAAAGGGTAATTTTGGAAACACGGAAACCAATTTCTGATGGACAGACATCTGGCGGACAGGAGTAAACTCAATAGTCTCCTGACCTTGTTGAGGCAGAAGACTAAAAATAGACCATTATATATTACAGATCATTCATCCCCCTTTCTCAAAATGCAAGCACTTACAAGAAAAATAGAAGCCCCATGAAAGTCCAGCACCCCAAACATTTGGTGTGACTCCCTGATACAACCCTGTGTATCCATTCTGTCTGATTACACTCCGACATACATGGATTAGACCATAATAGGTTGGTCTGGACTTCTGTCCATCACTCACTAGAAAATGGGAGAGAAGGTACAAAGACAATGATAAGCTGATATTAGAAGTTGTAAAAAACACCCTGTTCTATATGGACCTGACTTATTGTGATCTAGCACTTTAAAGGTGTGTTGATCCTAGCACCTTCATTTTTGTTAATGGTTGATTACCGTAAGCACTCGGGTATAAGCCCACCCCCCAAAAAAGGAAGATTTTACTTCAAAATAGGGGTGGGCTTATAACAGGGGCTAGAACTTGGGAGCAAATATACAAAATTGCAATATCATTTCAAGAGCATTATTTTTCAACAGATACCATATTTTATGTACTTTTGTTGTAGCAGAAGTTCAATTTTCACATCACATTCCTTAAAGTAATGCTAGTAAACAAGCCATCCCAATGCATTGGGCCCTACTTTGATTGCTCTATGGAATAGTTCCAAGTTTTAACATGTGATTTGTTTTTGTGTAATTACTGCCACATTGATTCCTGAATGCTAAAATTACCAGCTGGGCTTATACCCGAGTGTATGCTAGCTCAGGACTGTATTTTCTTTAAAAATTGGGGTGGGCTTATACCCGAAGGTGGGCTTATACCCGAATGGTCACGGTAGTTATACTCGAGAAGAGGCCATTTTAAAAATTCTAGTTAATTCTGAAGGTGCAAATGTATGCAAATGTTTATCTGTTCATATTGTGGTACAACGAAGGCCACTACATGTATGTTGTAAGGGATGTGAAATTAGGGCGAGTATTAAGGGGAGAAATTAAAAACATTTACCACTGCAGTGTACATAAAAAAATAATTTCAAAGAGGAGTTACAAATCACTCTCCTACAATTCACTTAAAGAGAGCTGCAGGGGAGTGATCAAGTGCACAAATAGGGAGAGCTGCACACATAGGGGAGCAATCACTCTCGCTCCCTTAAAAAGACTATGTCTGTAACTTAGATGAACAACAAGGCTATTGATCACAAAATGCCTCTTTAAAGGGACATTTTTTTATTCATACCCTCGTCCTCTGACATACCTGAAATTTTTCTATCATCTGAAATGTTAGCTTAAGTATAGTCCTGCTGAGCATGACTCCTCCATGAACAATTATCATAATGCCATTAACTTAATCAACGGAGGAGTCATGCCAAAATAGTGTGTAACTGATATGACAAAATTTTTGTCTCACATTCTCCAATAATTTTCACACTTCACGCGAATAAATATTACCGGATTCCACCTTGAAAGTATATATCTTCATCAACTCTTTTTTGAAATGAAATTTAATGAAATTGCAAGACTTGTAAGATTCTGACCGGTGACTAAGTCCCAATTTTGTATTGCCAGGTGCTTAAGGTAGAAGGGGAGGGATTAGACCCCCAAAATTAATATTTTTCAAAATTGTTTTTTTACATTATTCAACAGAGCACATTTTTCTCTTAAAATACTTTTTATCCCATTCAAATCGGACATTCGGTTCGATAGTTATAGTCAATTCTAGTTCACCATTTGATGTAATTGCTTGCCTCAAAACAATAGAAAACAAAGGAAATGTAGTGTCGCAAATTTCTTTTTGTTTCTTATTGTTTTTCACCAAGCTATTTTTAACTTTTTTACTTTTAACATTCCGTTACTTCAAAATGGAATATAGTTTAAGTCTGCAAGTAGTATCAACATTTTCTAAAATTCATGTACTTTCTAAATCTGTTTTCAAAATTGCTTTTAAACCTAAATTAATATGCATAATATGCAAATTAAGTGTTTATAGATTTAAAAAGTGTTTTTCTTGTATTACATTTTTTCATGAGTTTGCGATCTTTAAAAAAATGTGCAGGCAAAACTACACCCCCTATAGAGCTGAAACTTTGCACAAATAAGCTTTATACCAAGAGCTATGAATTGGTCTACTTTGAATACACTAGAGTCAGTACTTTTTTATCAATGGCCAGGTTCCCAAAAATAAAGGTGGCACATGTTACTTTTTTACATACTACACCCCCTATAGCTGAGATGGTTTTCAAAGTAGACCAATGCATAGATCTTTTCAAAAGCTTTCATTTAACCCCTCAACCAACTATCTGTGATGTTCTATTGCAGAGCTACATTTTTTTTAAATGTGACTTGCGCTAATTAAATATGCAAATTAGGTAAACTAATATGCATGAAATTTGAAATTGTTATTTTTTTTCAATACTTTGTGATACACTCATTACTTACCAAAAGACTTAAGTTTCTATCATTTTTATTTAACAAAAATGTCAATCCTCCCCTTCTACCTTAATGAAAGCTTGTATGCCAAAAGTTACACATGACGTGTAATATTGGCTAACACAGCGCCTGTTTGGGCGTATTTTCACAAAATCCAGATTGAAATGCCTGAATTAATTAGGTAATATGCGTGATGTTACGTTGGTTGTCTCATTTGCCAGCCAGTTCAAGTACTTTGCATATCCCATATCCCAACAAGAATGAGACTACTGAAGGGATGAAATCATGAATAAACATACGCAGATGATTTCGTCACCGGGCCTGGCCACCGGGCCTGGCCACCGGGCTAGCTGAAAAACACCTCATTTTATACAGGGCGTATTCTGCCAACCATCATCCATCATAGTTGTAAGACTTTGACAACATCGCTTATTTCCGAGAAAAAAGTTGTTATAACCCATTCACGCATTTCAAATTGGATATTAAATACTGGTCGTAAAGGTATATAGAAGAGTGTTTAGCAAAAGCACCGGTGTAGCTTATTGAATAGGAATCATGTAAGATTAAATGAAAATTGGAGGTGTTGTCAGTGGTCAAAATTTGAAGGCTACACAAAAATGTCATAGCTGATACACGTTTTGGGACATATAGACTGTTAAAGAGACACTGGCACATTTGAAAAATAGTGCGCCCTCAAGATTTTTAAAAATCGATATTTTTGCATGGTTGTAAAGCTTTATATACAAAGCCCTCACCCGAAATGATTAAGACCAAATCAGCTTAATTATGGTGTAAACAGAACGATTTTATAATTTAACGTCGCCGGCGACGCTAAATTCAGCAGACGACGAAAATGGCTTTTAACACAAGAACACACACTCCTTATGCATGTTTCTCACGCTATGCACACAGTTTGACCCGTCTATAACCTTTGTGGTTTTAATATCAGTGAGTATGAGTCAAAAAATATTCATGTAATATACACATTTTTTGATTAAAGTTATGGAAAACTTAAAAAGTTGGCCTACAAATTACCTGGATGTCTTTATCATCATATAAATGTCCCTATCTGTTTTGGAGTATGTTATTTTGATGTGTAAAATATATCTCTGTTCTTCCAATGGCCTAGACTATCATTTGAGAGCAAATTGAAGAAATTTCATATTTTGTGAAAATGTGCCAGTGCCGCTTTAAAGGCATACTGTTAGAGAAACATCAAGTGATGAAGTCCCAATTATTGGGACTAAGCAATTTTAAAAAGTGTACATTTCGTGATCACCACTACTTGCATTAGCGCAATGTGTAAGTGACGGCTGTAGTGATGCAAATTACCCGACACCCTACATATAGTGTAAAATGGTTCCAAAAAATGTGAAATATGACACACATGAGAAATGGGGAACGGAGCACTCCCAATTACAGCATACGGTCGCATTTCATAAATTGGTCTGTCAAAAATGGTGGAGATATTACACTTGTTGCACAAATTTTATGTTCAATTGATGTAAATATTTCAGGAAGTACTGAATGTATGACAGAAAATTTGGAGTCATTTTGTAGCTAATTTTGTTCTTTCTAATGCAATAAGTCCCATTTCATTTGAGTGGATAATAGTAGAGGTGGGCTATAGAAGGTCAATGTTTCATATCATTTCAAACACAGGCTCATTTGATGACTTTAATCACCCTGATCCCACTTTCGAAGAAAAAAATGAATAAAGTGCGAAAACCAGGGTGCCCCCACCGAAAAATCCAAAATGGCCGCCAAATTGTCAAAAATTTGATTTTTGACCATAACTCAATTATTTTTTGTTCAATTCGCTTAATTTTGGTGGCAATACCATGTTTTGGGGTATTAGGAATCATGCCATGCAACTTTCATCTTACCATAGCCTTTCGTTTTCTTGAAAATGACTTTTTGCTTAAAATTGAGCTCTGAGGGCACTTTCCCATAAAATGCACATCTGATTGATGTCGATTTTAACATTAAAAAGTTGAAGGGAGTTTTATTATGAACACTTGCTGAAAATTGGACTTGTGTAGTGTTTGCGGTTTTAAAACTGTAGGCTTCTTAATGTAATAAAAAATGCCCTCCATTGAAACCCACACGTAAGAAAGTTTAAATTTGTTGACCCCTGTATATTTCAATGAGTGTTTTTGTCAAATTTTAAATTTATGCCACAGGAAAATGGTAAGTATTACACAGCTCTAATCTTCAGAAAATGATAAATCAACAATTCTGATGATAGCCCACCAGTTAAAATTTAAAACTTTTGATACGGTATGTACTTTTTGGGAAAGCGCCCTCGCAGTCTTAGTTTTAGCAGTCCAATTTTAAGCTAAAACTGCCATATCGAGAAAACGAAAAGTCGTGGTGAAATATAAGTTGCATAGAATGATTCCTTGCATGCCAAAACATGGGTATTGTCACAAAAATGAAGGTGATTAAACAAAAACTTATTAAGTTATGGTCAAAAATATGATTTTTGGCCAATTTGGCGGCCATTTCGGATTTTTCGTTGGGGCACCCTGGTATTCGCACTTTTTCATTTTATTTCTTCGAAAATGGGATAAGCATAAATAAAGTCATCATTCTAGCCTGTGTTCGAAGTGATCTGAAACTATGACCCAAATATGACCCTCTATAGCCCACCTCTAAAAATAGCGAAGCTATGTTTGAAAGTATGTTAGGGTGGAGCCAGTGGAGGAGCAGCCCATAGACTTGCATAAAAAAACTAAAAATACACTAAATTTCTGAACTTTGTACCTAAAAAAAAGTCTTCACACAAGGAACATGTTCTTTTGCATAAGCATTGTTAAATACTTAAAGATGCAAATTATGCAAAGAACAACCATGCATTTATACAAGGTGAGCAAAATTATACAGGGTGGAAAAATACCTTTTTGTGACATAATTTCTAAATCTAGTTGTGTCATGTGTCTTAATCTTATGTTATACAATGTCTGAGATTGGTTATTTTGCACTGGTCATGTTTTAAACAAAATAAATATTCCTATATGATAGATAATATATACAGGGCAGGGATGCAAATTCGACTAGAATCACAGAATGACACCAATGAGATTAATTGAGATGTGTGGAGGAGGTCTTAGTGCATATCATTGACCTGTGTTGATATATGGACTTTGAACCTTGCAAAAAGCCAATGGCAATTACTGAGGTACGAGGAGATGAGAATATTGTACTGCATTTAGCTGAGCTGTGTTGAGGTATGATCCCAATATGTTGGATGACAAGGAGAATGGAGGCAGAAGTTGGAGTTAAATTAACTCCTATTTACACCTTGCAAATAGTAAGTCCTGTGTTATATAATCGCCTCTCCCTCCCAACTCATCCCAGCCCAGATCCCCGCTCCCTTGTGGTGTCAGCTGGACCCCATGGCTTGCAGTCATGGGGTACTAGCTGGATATCTCTGGCCATGTGCATGCATGCATGCAACCAGGGTAACTAACAGGGGCTCTATCCGGGGCCAATTGTCATATGCTTGTCTTATCTCAAAAATTGGTGTATACCCTACACCAAATAAATGTTTTAATTAACACTCTATGGGCAAGTGTCATATGCTTGTCTCAAAAAGTGGTGTACTATACACCAATAAATGCCAAGACACCAATGCAGCAGAAGCCTGAACACCAACGTATACCAATTTGTCACTAGTACTAACTTTGACCATGACATATGTACCATGAATTTAAATAACACAAAAATGTCATGAAATACATCCACCCTATACAATTTGAACCACCCTGCAGGGATGCAAATTCATCAGAGTTTGCAAGAATCAAATTTACATGAAATGACAACCCTTAACCCTAACCATACAGGAACCCAATTAACCTCCTTGATTGGAGATAATTGGTGTTTGGTTACTTTATTTCATGACATTTTTGTGTAATTTAAATTCATCTTCAGCACGCAACTCAGTCACAATAAATGCTTTATTTTGTACCTGTAGACACATTTTAGAAGTGGGAATATGTGCTTAAATGCATGTAGGAAAAATTATGCTTTATACATCAGTGTATATTTGAGAAAATTTTTTCTGTGTATACGTGCAGGACTCTTTATTTTAAATGTGAGAAATACAGAGTGATTGCCTTCCATTTTTATCACCCTGATTTTATCAAAGGAATGCTGGTTTTAGAAGAGACATACACTATTTACTTCCTGGCTACAATGTTTTTACTAATATTTTATTAGTTCAACTTCCATAGCATTAAGTCACTTGAGCACCAGAAGTTTTGCTCAAGATTACAGGGTGATTTTATTTCTGATCACCCTATTAATAATCAAAATTACACAAGAATATGGGTTACATCTGTTTTGAAAGCAACTTGCTTCCATTACCAATGATCGGGAAAACATTTACTCTGAAAAATGGTATATATATATGAAAATCTTATGTCTGTATTTTACACTTCAGATAAGCATAATTTTGACCACCCTGTATATTTAACACAAGGTATTGTGAACTCTTTCATCCTTGCTTGTTTGAAGGGTCTAAGCAATACCTATCTGAATCCATACCGGTATTTATTTTGATCTACGTATCATTCAGAAAAGGAAACCACACAGTTCACCATGACAAGAAAAATTTTAACTTTTTTGTTGTTTCACCCTGTATATTTCTGACCTGCCCTGTATAATAAGTTTTACTTAGCTGTTTTGGCATCATTGTAATGTAAGCTTTCAAAAAATGTGTACTTTGAATGGTCTAGAATGTATTGTACACTTACAAACATCGTCCATTGAGTCTACTGCAAATTTCAACCCTGATCTGAGCATGCGCATTACCATTTATAGCAAAGGTCATCAGCGAGGTCAAGCATCGGGCATAATCAATGTGCTTGTGTAAGCGTGCCGTGTGCATAACTATCGCCGCGGCATGGCTGCTATCTCATGTTCGACCTGTGCAGCATGCAAGGTTGTAAGCATGTAAGGTCATAAACATGCAAAGCAATGCAAGTCACATCACATTGACCCAATAACATTTACGATTATCATCATATTTTCTTTAACACTTTTAAACTTCATTAACAACAACTTGGTTACCTACCCCCGCCCTGGTATGTAGTCCGTATCAACAATGCGAATACCAGTACAAAATCCGCACTGGGAAATCTAGATTCACTTGATCGTGCAGCACCTGTAACCTATCGACGCCGGTCAATTACACAAATGATGCTGAAACTGCACGTTTACCAACAAATCTTCCATTCCCAATATATTCCCTATAAAATACACCATCAAAGAAAGTATTGGCATTTTACTCACTCAAAAACAAGCAAGTTGGTCAGATTTGAAGCAAACTTCTTGTACTAAACCGGCGAACCAAAACTGTAGGTACTGTGCGCAACATATCATTGCAAACAGAATAAAAGCAATTTGATGCATTGACATTTATCTATTTGGGGTCTAGTCCAATTCAACACTCGAGATGTGCCAAAAAAAACAAAAACACGAAAACCCGCATGCATTTCTGGATTTTTTTTTTCTTTTTGTTTGATGATAGATATTGATGAGAAATAAAAATCACAATTTTGATCTTCAACCGCCTTTCATTTTCCTCGCGGAGCATTCACCAATTAGTGGGGGCCACCATCAAAAAGGCTGTGCCACGCAATTGACAATTTTAAGAGTGTGCCATGAACTTATAATGGAAACCTCCACCCTCCCCAACTTTGAAAATCACTATCTGATCTTGGAATATATTTGGTGAAGATTCCCAATCTGGCATGCACAAAATGTGATATCTCCTTTACTTTTAAAGTTATTTGGGTGTAAACATGCAATCTCTTTCACCTGGGACAAGTTTCGGGGGGTCAGAACTCTTTAAGTAAAATTTTTTTCAATTCCATTTTCTTGTTAATCTGAGCGCCTGCGACTTTTTAAACCAGTACCATTAAATAAGCACATTAAGGTCAGTAATAAGTGGATTATCAGGCCTTATTTAAAATCATAATTTTGCATTTTGAGCATATATTGGCCCCTCTGAAAATCAATGTTGACATACTACTCACCCCTCTACTTCAGATATTTTTGAAGATACATCATCAACGAACTATTTGAATAACGCAGCTTGGGTGCTTGATGTCTTATTTTTTAGCAACAAGAAACTTTGCTGATATCCCCATAGGATGTATATACACTGGCAGTTACAACGGACCTCTGGTTCCATATCCCTTTGTGTGGTCACACTATAGTGTATTTTGGTGGAAAAAAATAAAGACCCAGCTAGTTCTTTCCAAGGAAGTTTTTAATGATACTTCACCATATCCGAAGTAGAGTGGTGGGTGTTGAATGTCAACATTGGGTTTTCAGGGGGTCAAAATGTGTAACAAAGTAACCATTGGTCTCTTTCATAAGTGGTTGTCCATATGGTGGAGATATTACATTTGTCCCCACAAATTTAAGTTTCAAAGACACTATTTCAGGGAGTACTGAATGTATGACACAAAATTGGTGGCTTTGTAGCTAATTTTGTTCTTTTCTTTAATGCACAATCCATTTCTTTGCCATGGATAATAGCGAAGTTTTATGTTTAAATGTTCCACGTATGTCAGGGTGGGAGTCGGTTGAGGAGCCAGCGTGGAGGAGCAGCCCATAACTTACACAAAAAACCTGAAATACAACCAAATTTCTGACCTTTGTACCTGAACAAGTATTTACAGTAAGGAAATAATGCCTTTTTCATAAGATTGTTGAATACCTAAAGATGCAAATTCTTCTGTCAAAGAACACCATGCAATTTATACAGGGTGAGTAGAAATTATACAGGGTGAAAAAATACCTTTTTGTGACATAATTTCTAATCTACTTGTGTCTTAGCGGTAAAACATTTCCTTAATCTTGTGAAATACAAACTTGAGACGGGTTATTTTGCACTGGTCGCATGTTGTGAAAACAACAAGAAATATTGATATGATTATATAAAATATACATGGGGTTCAAATTGTATAGGGGGGATGGATTTCAATGACATTTTTTGCGTATTAAATTCCTTTTCAGCAGCGTATCAGTCAACAATAAATGCTTTATTTGTACCTGTAGACAATATTTTAAGAAGTGGTGATATGTGTGTTTAATGCAGGTAGGACAAATTATTGCTTTAATATACATCAGTGTATATTCAGAATTTTTCTGTGTTTATTTGCAGGACCTATTTTAAAGTGAGAAATACAGAAGGACTTGCCTCCATTTTTATCACCCTATAGTGATTTTATCAAAGGATTGCTGGTTTTAGAAGAGGCGACACTAGATCCTTTTTGGCTACAAACTGGTTTTACTACTACTATTTTATGGTTCAACTTCCCATAGCAAAACACTTGAGCAACAGAAGTTTTTTGCTCTTACAGAGTAATTTTATTTCTCAATCACCCTGTATAATCAAAGTACACAAGAGTATGGGTTTATATTTTTAGAAGCACTTGCTTCCATTCCCATACAGAAAAGATTTACTCTTAAAAGTAGTACTAAAAATCTTTTTACTGTATTTTACCTTAAAAATAAGCATCATTTTGAACCACCCGGTATATTAACACAAGGTATTGTGAACTCTTTCTTCCTTGCTTATTTGAAGGGCCTAGTATACCTTTCTAATCTTATTTTATTTTGATCTACATATCAGTCAAAAGGAAACCACACAGTTTCCCCAGACAGAAAAATGCTAACTTTTTTGTTGTTTCATCATCACCCTGTATGTGCGACCCCCCTGTATAAACAGGTTGTATAGCTGTTTTGGCAACTTGGTATATAAGCTTCCAAAAACGGTATACTTTTAATGGTCTAGAATGTATTGATAACTGTAATACCAGTTGATGAAAAAAGGCACATCATTTGTTATTTTCTACCATGTAATAGTTTTTAAGGACCAACTTATGAAATCGAACCATTACCATTTCAAGGGGCTGTACCTCACTTACTTTTCTACTGTGTTTAGAATTGTATTGGTTTAAAGTTCCACTATGTAACTCTTGATTGACCAAAAGTGGACAATAACCAATTTTCTTACTTATGGGAGTTTATATTAGACCCCACCCCAACCCCCAGACTGTGGCCCTGAAATGAAACCAAAGGCGCATATTGACCCCTTCATTTACTCTAAAGGTAAACACTCTATACTTTCCTGATGCCAGGTTTTGAATTTCTACACCAAATATTATCCCTAGGTAGTGATTTTCAAAGTTTTGGAGAGCTCCATTACTAATCGGTTACCCTCTCAACAAGTCTTTCACATGGTGTCACTTTGATGGTTACCACCCCCCCCCCCCCAATTCCAAATGGCTCTAGCGGGAAATGCAATGGACCTGATGCTTCAAAATTTCATCAGGAATTTTCAATATCTCTCAATATCTAACCACCACACTTAAGCAAAAAACAAATCCATGACGTTCTGCGGTGCACAACTCAAATTTTGACATGGAGGGCCTATTGATTAATGACTTATGATTGGTCACAGATGATGTTTTTAACAAACCACTTTAAAACGAGGGAAGCCCCTTTCAATACCTCGACTGTGGGGAATTCCTTGTAAACAGGTCTGACTCACATAAGTGGAGGCGAAACAGCATACCACTCTTGGCATCTGTACATAAATTAATGTCTAAAAAATCGGCGGTACATGTGTTGTAAGTGGTTTGTATTGATTAAATGTACTACATACCTAGATACATGAATGAAAAAGGCACAATTTTTGTTATTTTCTACAATGATATTTTTCAGAGTTCAGGACCAATTAAAATGAAATGCGACCATACACTTTAGGCCGAACCGTCGCCAGGAACCCCCGGAAAAGAAACTTAGTATTGGCCACGCCCTACTATTCGGCAGCCTCAACGAATAACTGGCTGCATGTTGAAGGATGTGTGGCGAATACTGAATTCTTACCCGAACCCCCCCCCCCCCCAAAAAAAATGCGACGGTGAGGCTGTGATAACTAATCACCTTGCAAGCGAACCTTGATCAAGTCCAGTGGGTGCAAGATCACGTGGACACCACGCCTGCCGCTGAGCCCGCTACCAAATGTTGGTTTTTCACTGCTGAACACTGACAACCGGCTCTTTTGAGCGGATTCGCTCTCCATCGATAATTTGCAGAAGAAATTGTTAACAAACGGGCATGAAGGTAGGATTCAACAGACAATCAGAGACAAAAATCCACGCATTGCCTGAGTAAGCAACATGATTTATCCGCAATCACACATATTTACCAGAGCACGTAATAAACCTTTTTATACTAGTTGTTGTTACAAACGCATAAACGTGGACATAAAACGTATTTAGGAGCCAACGAAATTGTGTGACAAGCTTTATTTAGAAGGCGCACACCCACCAAATAATCCCTTGAAATACACGCTAAATGACTTGAAATAAGTGCAAATTTCAACCCCACGTGACATCATAGTTGATGTTTCAAGATAGTTTCTGACCTAAAAAAAATGACAATTTTTGAAAAATCATGTAATTTTTACCGAACGGGATGAATTCGAGATAGAGGCTTGTGAATTGCGCCCACCATTTTTTTTTCCAACCCGAGACATACCGGGTCCTTGGATACTAAAAAATCCATATCCTTATCCGAGCACGGATTCCCCTACTTCCGAACGCATAATTATTCACATTTATTTATTTCCTGATATTCCAAGTATATAACTTTTTCCTGCACTAAGTGATGCAGGTAGAACGAGCAGCGACGCTCATATTCCACTTTTATTCTGCATATTTGCCATAGAAAATGCACGCAAGGATTCCCTAAATTACCGTTTAAAAAAATCCCAAAATTCCCAAAGCCAGCAGATCGTGGGTCCGGCCCCCTAGTTTAAGTCGTATTTCTTTCGACAACCGAATATATAGACAGGCTTTTGGTAAAAGAATAGGGCCGGCGGTCCCGAATAGGTCGTCTCTGATGTATGTGATGGTTCCATTTCGAAATGCACAATTTAGTTTCTCGTTTTTAAAAAAAATGCTCCAACCTGAAAATGTATTTCTTTGAGTCAATATAAAACAATGTAAAAATAATTCATGTTAACATGGTCATGGTCCATACCCCAGGACAATGGTCCCATACCTCCAGGACAATGTCCCATAATACCTCCAGACAATGTCCACATATCCCAGGACAATGTCCCATACCCAGGACAATGCCCATACCCCAGGACAATGTCCCATACCTCCAGGACAATGTCCCATACCCACCAAGGACAATTTTCCTATCCCCGGACATGTGCCCCATACCTCCAGGACAATGTCCCATACCTCCGACAATTCCCATATTCCCTCCAGACAATTCCCATACTTCAGGACAATGTCCCCATACCCCCAGGACAATGTCCATACCTCCAAACAATGTCCCATCCCTGTCTCCGGAACACTGTCCCATATCCCCGGACAATGTTTCATATCCCCAAGACAATTCCCATATCCCCACGACCATTCCCCAATCCCCAGGACAATGACCCATTCCCCAGAACAATGTCCCGTACCCCTGTCCAATGTCCCATAACCTCAGGACACTGTCTTACCCCGACAATGTCCCATACCCACAGGACAATGTCCCAACCCAGGCAATGGCCCATACCCCTGACAATGTCCCATAATACCCCAGGACCATGTCCCATACTCCATGAGAATCCCACCCATGACATGTCCCATACCTCCAGACCTGTCCCATACCTCCAGGACAATTCCCCATATTCCCCGGACAATGTCCCATACCTCCAGGAACAATGTCCCATACCTCCAGGACAATGTCCCAATATTCCAGGACAATGTCCCATACTTCAGGACAATGTCCCATACCCCAGAAAAAGGTCCCATACCCTCCAATACAATGTCCTAAACATACCTCCGGGACACTGTCCCATACCCCAGGACAATGTTCATATCCCCAATACATTTCCCATAAATCCACGACATGTCCCATAACCCCAGGACCAAATGACCCATTCCCCTGACAGTCCCATACCCCTGACAATGTCCAGACCCAGGACAAGGTTCTTATATCCCCAGGACAATTCCCCTACCCCATGACAATGTCCCTTACCCCAGGACAATGGCCCTACCCAGGACAATGTCCCATACCCTGACAATGTCCCATACTCCAGGAAATATCCATACCCCATGACAATTCCCATACCCCAGACAATGTTCCAGACCTCCAGGACAATGTCCCCATACCTCCGGCAATGTCCATACCTCCAGACTATGTCCCATACCTCAGAGGACGATGTCCCATAACCTCCAGACCATGTCCCATATCCCCAGGATAATGTCCAACCCAGGACAATGTCCATAACCTCCAGGACATGTCCCATACCTCCAGGACGACGTCCCATACCTCCAGGCCAATGTCCCATATCCCAGAACAATGTCCGCATACCCCATGCAATGTCCCCTACACAGGACAATGTCCCATACCCCCAGGACAATTTTCTATACCTCCAGGCAATTGTCCCATACCTCCAGAATCAATTGTCCCATACCCCCAGGACAATGTTCCATACTCCAGGACAATGTCCCATACCCCAGGACCAATGTCCCATTACCCCAGGACAATGTCCCATACTCCAGGACAATGTCCCAACCCGGCCATTTCCACACCCAGGACCATGTCTTGTACCCCAGGACAATTTCCCTACCCATGACAATGTACTGTTGTATACCATCAGTTCGAGAATCTGTAAAACCTCGCATCCCTCCAAGTTTCAGCCCTGTGTGACTTATAGATCTCCAGAAATTGTGTTCACAAAATTGTCAATGAAAATCAAGACAATGTCAAATGGCAATACTTTTGCAATTAGGTACTTAGAATGCATATATGTTGTAATCGGAATCACGTGAGAATGCCCAAATCCAGTAGATCGTGTCCCCGCCCCCCCCCCCCGCCCCCCGGTTTAAGTCGTGGTATTTATTCTTTCTACTTTGAATGACAGCTGTCATCAAAAAATGTTGTCCGTAATCCTCGCTTTACTTGTTAAAAAACCATGAACCACATCTAAAATTATGAGTTTCTCTTGGCCGCCCTCCCTGAAGAATTACGAATTTTAAAAGGGCGGTGCCATCTGATTAGTGAACTTTTTATTTATATTTTATTTTAAAATATTAGTTATCGTATTTAATTTATCCAAGCATGATTTTGTAAAATATCAGCACAACAATATCATAGGGCTTTTAATGGTTTTTAATTTAGAAAACGAAAAACATAAAAAAAATCTTTTGCGATAAAACAAAATATCCACAAATTGGAGAATTAAAACAAATTACTTGTTGAATATCGGACTGTCACGGATAAGTGGTCCGGACTATCGAGTCTGAACATGATTATCACAGATCAAAGACCGTGTACGTACAAGCAGCGTGTTTTTATTACTGAGACCACACCATTATCATAATCCCTCGAGCCCCCGGGCTGCTCCTAAGCAGCCAATCCTAGCAGCCAATATTGGGTTGCCAGTTATAGCATACCTAACTTAGTAGCGCCAATTCAATCTGACAACAAGCACTACTCCCCTCTTTTAGGAGTTCTTTCAATGCTTGCATAACCTTTAAATTGTATAAGTTTTCTTTGTAATAAAGTTCTTGTCATAGTCTATTATCTTGTAGCTCACCATACTTTGTGAGGTCTTCGTTTCAGGGCTCAAATGGAAAATAATAGAATTTATCCGTTGATGTTAATCAATTTAAGTCCGGTGCTCATTTATAGTCCAAGTTTGTCTTTTACGAATGCTTAAATGCTTTAACTTTGCAAACTTTAACAACAAAGCTTTTTTTACACAATTATAAAATCTACTTTTACTATAGCCTAATAGCTACATTTATTAACAATGGCTTATGTATGTTGCGCAACGAACGAACAAACCGAAACGATTTTTTAAGGGGGTGGGAAGAGGGTATTTTTGGAAAAAATTTAAACACTTGGGAAGATGCAAATGTGATTGCCACTAATGTCATGTTGACTCGAAAACTTAGTGCAAGTATTTCAGAAGAATCTTCAGTTTATTTGAATCAAACTGGATAACGAATCTGTTTCGCAAAATATCAGGTCCCTTTTTCATAACCTAAAATAACTACAATCACGGAAACCCTCTTCATGCAGACAATCGTTTAAATGAAAGGTATTTTACGAAGAAGACGCCATTGCACAAGTCAAACTCAAATATTTCAGTAGATCTACACAAATCTGTTTTCGCAAAATATCACCTCCTATATAGGACCTGATATTTTGCGAAGCAGAATTTCATAAGTACTAAATAACTACATCAACTTTAACCGTGCGCCTCGGCACACAATCGTTTAAATGAAAGGGATTGGACGAAGAAGAATCATTGCAAAAGTCAAAACTGTCAAAACATGAAAATAGTTCAGTAGAAATTCTAACCAACAAAATCTGTTTGCAAAATTCCCCTCCTATATAGGAACCTGATATTTTTCGAAACGATTTCATAAGTAGCTAATAACTACATATCAACTGTAACCCTCGTTCCAAAATATATAATCACCTTCTTGATATTTTGCGAAACAAATTCATAGTACTCAGTAAGCTAATCACTATCTCATGCAACAATCATCCAAAGAAAAGGCATCCGACAAAAAGGACAGCAGTAATCCTCCCGGGTGGATTCCCTGCGTCCCGTGCGCGGAAATACTCCACCTTCGCTTAGGGAACGGGTGTTTTAGCGCACTGTTGATCGGCCGAATGGTCATGGATTCTCTTCTCGCTCGCACCGCTGGTGGGTGATCTTATTCGCTCGCTCACGCTTGTACTGAATCTTATGCGCTTCGCTCCCGCGGTGGATCTTATGCCGTCGTATCCGCTCCGCTGGTGGATCTTGTGCGCTCGCTCCGCTGGTGATCTTCTGCGCTCTCTCCCCTGGTGATCTTAGTCTTAATGCGCTCATGTTTTTTGTCACCTCAGCTGTGTATTGGAGAGACATCTTGTTTTGGTTAATAATTTGTCAAAATACTTAAATTTTGTGAACAATGGTAATAATTTTTTTGTTTTAATAAGTTTTTTTTTAGTTCAGGCCAAATGATAATCGAGGAATGTAAAACAACTCCTAATAACTTAACCTACCGCTCCGCTGGCGTCTCCTCGGGTACAATTTCAAAATACTTAATTACATTTTTTTTTCAATGTAAATACGTTGTTGTGTAATAATTGGGTTTTATGTCTATATGAGAAGATTTGCCTCAGACCAATAATAATAAGCCACCGGTCCGCTGGCGGGTCTTCTTCGAACATTGTTTTGCAAAGTCACAGAAAAAATAAAAAACAAAAAATAAAAAAAACAAAATGATAAATACAATTTTCCCTTCATTTCCTTCTTCCTTCCTACCTCTACTCTCGCTCTCCTGTTTTCTTTGTTCTTCATCTCTAGCGTGTCATTGGAGCATTTTACTTAATAGCAACTCATAAAAATTATTTAAATGATTGTTGTATTATTCGTTTGATTTTCGATCTTAATACTCAACGAAAACAAAGAAAATAAACAAAAACAAACAGGACGGTGAAAACGGAAATGAAAACAAAAGAACAAAAACTTACGTTTGTAATTTGAAGGAGTTCTTTCATAATTCATGTCCATCTTCCTCTGTTCATTTCTTTGTGACTCGTAATTGAATTCAATTTTTGGAACACACAAATCAAAAACGTTCAAATAACACAATAACAATGAGGGAAGATAAGAGACATACTTCCGCTAAAGGTGGGTTTATGACGTCAGCCGACGCCACGGACCTTCACAATCTTCGTACGCAAAGCGTGATGATGTCAACGGACCACTCGTAACGAAAAGCGTTGGGAATGCTATAACGTCGGAGAATTCTGGAAGATTAAGAATGAAACTCACAGAGCACGCACGCCCGCATGCATGCACGCACACACACACACACACACATACACATACACACACACACCACCACCACCCCCGAAACACAGGCGGCTGAAGTGTGGAAGAGACAGGGTACACGCATTATTTTCGGTTTCTGTAATCCAATCCACTTTGGTCAACTTCCTACTTGAATAAAATGATGAAAATTTACTATCGCTATGTATGTTAACATAGACCCATTTGATACTACTGACACCAGAGAAGACTGACACGTAAATGTATACTGTTAGTTTTATTTATTTTTTTAAATGGCAATCGAGCTGTGTATAAGCCAGAGAAGATTTTCTCTGGCTTATAAGCATGGCTGCCGCTTGAAGTGTTTTATCCGTGTACGGTAAAGACGACAACATTTTAATTTGGCCTGGTATTCGGGATTACCGTCCTGTTTTGCTATGACTACTCCAGATATTCAACCATCAGAAAGGCTCCAACTGTCGGCATGGACTTTGCTACACAAAACCGTACTTTGCACTTTTCAGCGTGTTTGTGGTCGCGCCAGTGGAGAAAAATGAAAGTAGAAGGTATATAGGAAAGTGAAGTGAAAGTATATATAGGAGGTGATATATTTTGCGAACATATTTTTGTTGTAGATTTCTAGTGAATATTTATTTTTGACTTGTGCATGCTTCTTCTTCGTCAAATCCCTTTCATTTTAAACGATTGTTTGCACGAGGTACCGTTGATGTAGTTATTGAGTGGTGTAGTGCTATGAATTCCTGTTTCGCAAAATATCAGGTCGCTATATAGGGAGGTGATATTTTGCGAAACAGATTGTTGGGAGTTTTTACTAAATATTTGGGTTTATGACTAGTGCAATGCTTCTTCTTCGTCAAATACCTTTCATTTTAACGATTGTTTGGCACGAGGTACAGTTGATGTAAGTTATTTTTAGTGCGTATACATCTTTTCGCAAATAATCAGGTCCTTTTATAGGAGGTGAAATTATGCGAAACAATTTTGTTGGGAGCTTTCTACTGACTATTTGATGTTTGAAAGTTTGACTTTTGCAATGCTTCTTCTTCGTCAATGCCTTTAGAAACTTTTAAACGATGTTTGCCTAGGTACCGTGGATGTATTATTTAGTGCTTATGAAATCTGTTTCGCAAATATCAGGTCCTATAGGTGATATTTTGCGAAACAGATTTTTGTTGTAGAATTTCTACTGAAAATATTTAGATGTTTTGACTTTGCAATGCTCTTTCTTCGGCAAATCCCTTTCATTTAAACGATTGTATGCACGAGGGACCGTTGATGTGTTTATTTATTGCTAATGCAATCTGTTTCCGCAAAATATCCCGGTCCTATATAGAGGGTATATTTTGGAAAACAGATGTTGTTGGTATTTTCTATGAACTATTTAATGTTTTGACGTTTGACTTTTGCAATGAGTCTTCGTCGTCCAATCCCTCCATTTACGATTGTTTTCACGAGGGTACAGTTGATGTAGTGTATTAGTAGCTTATGAAATCTGTTTCGTCGCGCAAAAGCATGTCCTATATAGGAGTGTATTTTGGCGAAACGATTTTGTTGGTAATTTCTACTGACATATTTGATGTTTGACTTGTTACAGTGCGTCTTCTTCGTCAAATACCTTTCATTTAAACTATTGTTTGGCACGAGGGGACCGTTGATGTAGTTATTTAGTCCTAATGAAATCCTGTTTCGCAAAATATCAAGGGGGGGGCAGTCCGCTACATAGTAGGTGATATTTTGCGAAACCGTTTTTGTGTTGGTAGATTTCTACTGAACGATTTGATGTTTTTGACAGTTTACTTTCCAATGCTTCTTCTTCGTCACTCCCTTTCATTTAAACGATTTTGGCACGAGGGTAACGTTGATGTCGTTATTTAGTGCTTATGAAGTCTGTTTCGCAAATACAGGTCCTCTATAGGAGGTGATTTGTTGCGAACAGATTTTTGGTGGTAGATTTCTACTGAAATATTTGATGTTTTGACTTGTGCATGCTTCTTCTTCGTCAAATACCTTCATTAACATTTTTGAACTAGGGTTCCGGTTGATGTAGTTATTGTGCTTATGAAATCTGTTTCGCAAAATATCAAAAAGGTCCGATGTTGATATTTTGCGAAACAGAGTTGTCTTTATCCAATTTGAATTCAAAAAACTGTAAGATTTCTTCTGAAATACTTTCACTAAGTTTTCGAGTCAACATGACATTAGTTGCAAACATTTGCATCTTCCCAGTGTTTATTTTTTTTTCCAAAAATTGCCCTTTTCCCACCTTAAAAATCTGTGTTTCGTTTTGTTTCTTTCCGTTGCGCAAATATCATAAGCCCTTTACAACTTTGCATAGAATTCTGAGTGGACTATTTCAGAACTCAAACTCTGTGTTGGGTATATCACAGGTGTAATTCTTAACCCTTATGTGTTGCGTAGTTATCCCAACACTAATGTAGCCACATCCAGAGAAATTTGGAAGTGCAATGCTGCTACCCAAACTCAAAATTTTCTAAATCACACTACTTTTAGTAGAGCACAATCTGCATGGAAAGCTTAATAAATGCCTGAACAAATACATTAAAATTGGGCACTGCTCCTCTACCTCTCTCTGTTTAACTTTTAATTTACTTTACGGTGACTAATTCCTGTTGTCAACAATATTGGTTTTTGTTGGTGTATTACTATTGTTGCATGCCTTATGAATCTATTACAACACTTTAACTATTTCCTTTAAGCTAAATTTACATGTCTTGTCCGTACTAGCTGTAATGTTTTTTGTGTATCTATTTTCTTTGGAAGTCTTGCAAGTATTTGGTGCTTGACGTTCTTCCAGTTGCTGGTTTTCACCGCTGGCGTTGCTGTCATGCGGTGTTGTCCTGCTGACTTGCTGACTGCTGTTTGGTTTGTTTGTGGTGTTGATCACACTGCTTCTTTGGAGAGGTGCCATGGTTTGATTTTTTTTTTTTTTTCTCAGAGGGTGTGTTTCAAGTCCGTATAATCATCATAGAAGTTGGCACTTGAATTGCGTGCTTTTTTCAAGTGTCTCCGATTTCGACGAAGTTTCTTGCCAGTATAGAGTTGAACCACGTCCCCCCCCGCCACCACGAAAAAATCTGTGTGTCAACTTTTCTATAATCCGGCTTGCATGGAACTCAACTATTGTCTTGAAAGTTCAGCGACTCTCACACTGTCTCCAACTTTGAGTGGTTTGAGATTTTTCTGTTTTTTTGTAATTGTTTTGCTTCATTGGCCTTGGCTGTCCCTTTATTTTCTTGCCAGATCTGTGTGTACTTCCGGTTTCAGCAACTTTTGTGTGGAGGTAAACGTGTTTTGTTCGTCTGCTCACATTTCTGCACAGACTATACCATCTTGGCCCGCGAGTTTGTTTCGGAAATCAAGTACGCCATATACGGATCTTTTGTCTCCCTTTTGCTTTCTTTAGAAGCCGCTTGGCATTCCTGACGGCATTCTCTGCCTTGCCGTTACTCTGAGCATAGCCCGGCGACGAGGTGACGTGTTCAAAAGCCCACTTACGGGAGAACTTCTGAACTGTTCACTACTGCATTGTGTCCCATTGTTCTGAATACAACACAGTCTGTCGTTTCCATGTCTTGCGAAATTGGGCCTTTGCTGCATGTATGACCGTCTCTGACTTCATGTCTGACAATGATCGATTCCAGTATTGAAAAATATCCCTTATTAAATAGCTTCTGTCTCTAAGTGGGAAAATATCCATGCCACCTTAGCCCATGGTCTGTCAGGTACGCTGTGAGGTTGTAATATTTCTTTCTGCTGTTTGTCTGAATACTGTAGGCAGATCGCACATCCTCCAATAAATTCCCTTCAGTTTTGCGACTCCCCGGCCAGAAACGCTGCTCGCTTGCGCTCTGACACTTGCCGGCTCATTGATGTGAGTAATGGAATTAATCCATCATCTCCTTCCGTGCTGCTTTGGAAATAAGAAGCTGTTCTCCCTTGTATATCATGCCCTTGTCCATGGTTAGCTCATCATGGGGAATGAACGTATGGACACGTTTCTTTGGTAACATTTCTTTTGTCATGTGCCCAGCCCATGCAGATGATATCTTGTAACTGTTGCATTTCTGCTCTTCCTCTTAGTACTTCGCAATATCTGCTATAATGGCCTTTCCTCTAGGTCGGTGAATTCAATCATATTCACTATGCTCATGCTGCGTCCTCTGTGTTACTCATCCTTCTGGCAAATACGCTCTACTGAGTGTGTCTGCAATGAACATTTGTTTTCCTGGTGTGTACACTATTTCATAATCATAACTGCCATGCTCAAGAGCATTCTCTGTAGTCGTTTTGGAGCTCTTTGTAGCGGTTTCCGCTGTATCATTTCTAGCGGTTTATGAATCATTGTATCCGTACTGGCGTCAGTATGTGTAAAGTTATGGACGCGCTCTAACCCAAACAAACTAGCAAGAAGTTCCTTTTCTATTTGGGCCGTAACTAGTCTCGGATCATTCAGTGCTCGACTGGCATATGCGACGGGATGCCACCCGCATTATTGCAGCACCTAATCCCTTTTTCAGATGCATCAGCTTGCAGAACTAACTCTTTCTCGGGTCAAGTTACTGTGAACTGGGTCACTGGTTACTGCATCCTTGATCTTGTTCATTGCTTCTCATTTTGCTCTCCCACACACTCCACATCTTGAGTAGTCCATTTCCGCACGGCTCACACATTCCTCACCCTGGAGGAACTTCACTGAGGTAGTTCACAAATCGCCAAGAACTCCTTTACATCGTTTCTTGTATTGTGGGGCTGGCATGTTTTTCACTGCTTTGACTTTGTCACTGTCTTGTTTCAAACCATCACTGAAATGGTGTGTCCCATAAATTTCACTTCTTCCATCACCTAGTTTGACTTCTGTTTTGTTGATCTTTAGCCTTTTTCTGCTCACACCTCTTCACGGGATTTTAGATTCTCATTATGGTCCGGATGCATCTTGAATTTGTTTCCCCTTTCAATACTAAAATGTCATCCGAGACTGATTGACACCGTGTAAGTCCTTCTCGGATCTGTCTTGTCGCCTTTGGTACTCCTTCTGTGCACTGAATGCGAATGCATTCTTTTCCAACAATACCCCATAAGGTGTTGAAACATCTCAATGAGCACTCTCCTCATCCCATTCAACATGCCGAACCGTTACGAGCATCTAGTACACTAAAATATCTGAGCATTGTGCCACTCCGGTTAGAATATCTTCTATGGTTGGCATTGGATAGTGAGATCGCTGAATAGCTGTAATTCAGTCCCTTCGGTCCAAGCAGTATTCTGAGGCTTATCCCTCTATTCACTAGGACTAGACTGGAGACCCAAGGAGTTGGGTCAGTAACTTTTGCAATATACCTTGTGCTTCCATCTCATCAAGCGACGACTCAGTCGATCCAGGGCGACTGGCACCTTACGAGGTGGGTGTACTACTGGTTTGACTTTGGTGTCCAGATGTATGTGGTATTTGCCTTCAAAGCAGCCAGTGCCTTCAAGACTATCATGAAATTCCTTCTCTAAGTCTTCCTGACTGTAGCGTCTTCACCTCATTGGCGTGGTTTACTGACAGATTTTCTCCTCCTGGAACTTTACAATGTCCATTTTAGAGCGTTTTCCGTCCAATTATATGTTTGGGCAATTTGGCGTCATCTACTACGACAAAGTCATTTGTACTTCTTTCCATTCTTTGATTTCTTTATCTTGATCGTTGCTTTGCCCCGGGAGTATGATGTGCCTCAACATTCCTCAATTATTGGTTTTTCTCGTAACTTGTGCTGTATCCGTTGCAGACAGCGTTTTGGTATGATGTCACCAGTTGTGCGCCGGTGTCTATCTCGAAAGACTCCTCATGTTGCACATCTTTACTGCCTCCATTACCATGGTTTGCAAGTAACTTGGCGTCTTTCCCACTGTGTTGACATAAAGGTCCTCAATTATTTCTACCAATTTGAGACTTCATACTCGGTGACGATGATTACGACGTTCATTGCTTCTCATCCTCTAAATACTTACAGCAGACTTCTGGTTGGACAAACGCTGCTGAAGTGATGTAGTCGATGACATTTGCTACATGTCTTTCCATAAGCAGGCACATTTTCTTGTCTTTCACATGGGTATAGCCACAAAATTTACACTTTAGGTTTGCTTCTGTGGGTGCTTCTGTTTCTTCTGTGACTTGCCTTGTCTCTTTGTTTCTGGTATTTACTGTATAATGTACCTCATGTTCATGGCTCCCGATAATGGCCTTTAACTGACGATTGGTAGTTTCTCACTCACTCATGAGTTCATCTATACAGTCTTCAGAGAGGATGCCTTCTCCGTTCTAAATAATCTTGCCCGAGCACTATTTTCCGACACCCTAACACCACGATCGCTGATCATTTCTTCTTCCGAATCTCCGAATTTGCACGTTGATGCTAGATGTCTCAAACGATCCACATATTGCTCTATAGATTCTTGGGCTTGTTTGACTTGCTGAATAAAACAGGTATCTCTCATACAATCCATGGTGCTTTACCAATAAAATGGTCCGCGAGAGCCTTTAAGACCCCCTCCTTAACATCAGCCACTTTCATCATAAAGTTTAGACCCTTCAGTATTTCCTACAATCGCTCCATTCACATATTGAGAATGGGCCTATCATTTCTCAATATGCTCTCTGCACAAACTCAGTGCATTGTGAGTGAACTCTTCCTTATCTCTCACACGCCAAGGCCCCTCCATTATATAATAGGGATGTCACACAGACATGTTCATGATTTAGAGTGGCATGACTGCTGGTGTTTGTGTATACACTTGGATGTACCTTTTATACCTTATTGTTTTAAGTATTAAAAATAAAAGGCAAATAATAACAAAAGTGCTGACAGTATCACAACAGGGGTGGGGGAGGGGGGGGGAAAGATGCTGACAATACACATGTCATTTAAATCACACATGCTACAATATTGAAATAACTTGATATTAAATTTATATAATTTAATAATTAATAGACCTGTGTTTTCATGAGCAACATGCAAATTTTTCTGGTTTGCAGAAATTACAATGAATATGTACAGTTTATAAAATAGCAAAGTTAATTTTCAGAATGTCATAACTGGTATAAATGGGATAAACAAGCAGCAACTGTATAATACTGCACAAAAAAAAAATAATGCGTGCCCTGTAGCATTGACCCACGGGCCACGGCACACCCCGCGAGTAAGTATGCAGCAGTCACACTGCACGCCGTGTTTGTACCGCTGGCGACTGAGCGGTAGATCATGGGTTTTGATAAAACCAATATGACTAAGAGGTTGTTCACCTCATATCCTTATGCCTTTTAGATATTACCAAGACCCACATTATGACCTCTGTAAGTCGTTTGAAACTGGATCATGGGACCTTCTAGCCAAGTTGTTTGGCATTGGAAATCGATTAAATGGGGCAAATATGTGACTTTTTGACACTTTCTCCTTAGCAATTTGCGCCAACACATTCTTTCCTTTTTTTTGGATTATTAATGGCAAGAGGATGAAAACTAGAGCAATCTTTTTTTTAGAAAATAGTAGCACGAGTTGACTTATTAACTGTATGCTGTCGATTGAACAGATTTATACCTCACAGCAATACGAATTGGGTGATATTTTAGCAATGACCTGTACTGACTTTGATGAGGAGTTACCGTGGAAAACTGAAAGAGAAGTCACGCATGTAAAGCGTGTTGTATGTGTACTGAGAAGGATTTGTCCAAAGTGGGTCTTGATCAAGCAATTGAATCTGGGCATCTTTTTTTTGTAACCTATTAGCTGAACCATAATCTTTCATAGATTCCTTTAAATTGTTTCCAGTGTATCTCTGTATTGCCCTTGCAATTCATTGGTGGGTGGGGCTGGTATGTGGAAAGCCATGATTTTTCATTTAGTGTGAGACCCCCTTCCAGCTACTCAAATACACCAGAGGAAGGCCAACACGGATGAATGTTTACACTTTCTTTTTTTTTTTTTCTACCCGCTATCAAGTGCTAAACTCCCTCCAGCTACTCGATCCACCAGAGAAAGCCAACCAACAGGGAGTAATAGAGCGTTGTATCAGGGAAAGTAATCACCGGTCAATCAAATATCTGGTAGTGTATTTAGCTATTACAGCTTTGGGGTCTGAACAGCTCGCCGCGCTCGTCCGGTGCACACACTCCGACCGTTCATGGAAAGTTATGGCCACAGTTCCAGGATGTTGAACAAGTTTCGGGCCAAAGTTACTCTGGTTATTTACCCTACGCTACTATACGGGTTGTAATCTCTCAGGCCTACAAACTTGTGAGTACAGCTTACAGTAGTAATAGTAAGTGCAAAATATTTCTAACACATATTCTCGTCTGTTAGGGCATTACACCTACTTTTCTGCTCTTAAGTGTACTTTTACCCGGCCTACTTATGCACACAGTTCAGACTTGAGCTTGGCTTCGGTTTCCAGCGACGAATTGTTGATGCGAGTTACACACACGTACCCAGTTCAACAGCGGTTAATCGTTATTAACGCTAGTTGTTAATATGGCTCTTAATTCAATGTTACATATCCTTGGATGGACTGGACACCAGGTCACGATAAGTGGTTTCCTACTATCGAGTCTAGACAGTGAATATAATACAGTCAAAGACCGTGTCAGTACAAGCGTTTTTATTCACTGAGCCCACCATTATCCGATCTCCTCGAGCCAACGGGCGCTCTTTAAGCAGACCAATCCTAAGCAGCCAATAGGGTTGACAGTTAGAGGCATACCAACTTCGTAGCGCCTAATGCAAATCTGACAACATACACTCAGGGACTACAAAATGAAAACTTTCAGATGAAAATGGCGATTCCTGTTAGTTCACGTCGATTAATAACTCCGTAGGAGTTAATGGTAAGAACGAAAAGGGATCAAATGAGGGTCGGTATTTTTTAAACCTGTCAGACTTAGATTCAATAGCTGTCAATATGTAATACGAGTTTGTCTATAAAGAGCCATCGCTTCGAGATCGCTTATTATATTAATTTAGACACTTAACTGGCATAAGGGGGGGGGGTTCCTAGGTACCATGTTTTTGTTTTACAGACGGGATTTTAACGCTGCAGTATAATTTGGTTTATATGTTTTGTAATTCGTGTAACTCTTGAATTGGTGCAAAAAATATTCAAATCCATCGCGTTGTTTTTGCGTAATTAGCATGGGTACCTATATAGGAGCCCTCACCCATGCACTAACGGAGTGCACCATGGGCAAAAAAAAATGAAAAATCTTATTGAGTTACTGTGATTCTGATTTTCCATAATGCATAAACTAGTGACATAAACCAGTAAATAATTAATTATTTAAAAAATCTTGCAAAGTGTATAGCTAGGCCATGGGGCCCGCTAATATTTTATATACATCATTGTAGCGGTTACTGTAGAAACTATGGTAAGTAAATTTAAACAGTACTAAAAAATATCAATGGCATGAGGACAGTTGTTTGTGTGGTAAGATAGGTCATTCTTCGCCAATTAAAGCAAATCAGGCACAAGTCTAGGTGAAAGGCAATGCCGCTAGGAAAATGCCGAAAAAAATTAGTGTCTTTTAGCACATTTTGGACGCAAAATTAAAGATCAATGTTGTGCCCCTCTAATTTTCTATACTGAAATCATTCATTTCGTTTTTATTTCTTTATTGTTATGTCTTTGAAGCCTTCTAACATGTGGTGGATTTAATCATAAACACATCTGTAGGAAAGGTGGTTATATTAGGGGTCCCCCCCCCCCGTTTATGCACTAAACGGAAGTGCAAAACGGCCCCTTTGCAGTTTTAACTTAAAAGTGTTAAAGGACCATGCGGGGGGTAGGACACGCCAACCCCTAACAGCAACAGAAATTCAAAAACGGCATCAACTTCCGGGGTGCTAGTCTGTTCCAAAGACTGAACGGTAGGAGGGCGCTGTTACGGCAATCGAACGGTTACACAGGCTTTACTAAAGACTAGGCCTGGTCACGAATATTTAATATAAATGACCGTATTGGAAATTCACTATTGCAGCGGGGTTATCCACTAACCCCGACGGATTTTTGACGCCAATAATTTTTCCTAATTATCATGATATTACTAAGATCTTTGAACAAAGGTTCAAGAAAATTATTTTAATGTCACTGGGCCGAGACTGCCATCAAAATGCACGTAGCAGTCCAAATACCGTTTGGAAAATCCCCATGCCCAAATCGAGAAGATCGTGTCCTACCCCCCACCCCCCGACCATGGCGATCGCTAATAGCCTAGTCCCCAGAAGTTCAGATTTACCGGCAGTGGCCAACATTTGAGATCAGAGGAAAGCTACTATTTTTTCTCATTACCGTGTGAAATCTTAGGGATAAAGGAATGTTGGTTTGGAAGTCTGAGTGAAAAAATGTGCCCCTTTTTTGGTCGAACCAATATTAATATTACACAGTACGCTATGGGGATTACAAAATCACGTCTTAGCTCTCACATCAAAAACGGCTTGAATATCAGGCGCGAAAACTTGGCAAGTGGAGTAGTTTTGGGGGTGAAGGCCAATCATTAAGATGAACATTTCATATACTTAAATCGGGCCATCCTCCTTTAACATCAATCAACAATATGTATAGCTTACGCACCATGCCACACCAATTTGCTTAAATCGACGGTATGTTTTTTTTTTCCGGAACTAACAACATTACACAAATGGGAAGTAACGTAATTTAGTGGTGTGCTCTCTTAGAACATAATTTTTTTTAGTTCTTGATTTCATAATCATTGATTCATTCTAAGAAAAAGAGTTCACTATTATTAAAGGTGCCCATGTTCCGATCGTCTTTGGGACCCCCCTGATTACCCGGACAGTAGTATCGATTTTGAATTATCAGATGAAAAGGCCGTATTGTTCTCATTGTCGTCCTGATATGAGCCCTCAAATCCAATCCATTCCCAAGATAGGAAACGAAAAACCGCCGTTTTAGTGGTTAACCAATTATTAAGCCACAGTATGAAGTAG